>CAUYLG010003858.1:0-103250 GCA_963573385.1 Cacajao melanocephalus
TCGTGGGCTCTTCCCTTTTTTTTTTTTTTTTTTTTTTTTTTAACAAAATATTTTTCTTTTTGTGCCTTCTTTTTTTTTTTTTTTTTTTTGTGTTCCATTGGTTTTTGGTTTTTTTTTTTTTTTTTTTTTTGGTCCCAGGACCATGCTGTTTTGGTTTTTGGAGTCTTTTTTTTTTTTTTTTTTTTTTTTTTTGAGACGGAGTCTTGCTCTGTCACCAGGCTGGAGTGCAGTGGCGCAATCTTGGCTCACTACAACCTCCACCTCCTGGGTTCAAGCCATGCTTCTGCCCCAGCCTCCCGAGTAGCTGGGACCACAGGCACGTGCCACCATGCCTGGCTATTTTTTGTATTTTTAGTAGAGACGGTTTCACCGTGTTGGCCAGGATGGTCTGGATCTCTTGACCTCGTGATCTGCCCACCTCGGCCTCCCATGGTTATTGTAGTCTTATAGTATTGTTTGAAGTCAAGTAAGGTGATGCCTTCAGCTTTTCTCTTTTTGCTTAGAATTGTCTTGGCTATTGGGCTCTTTTTTGGTTCCATATGAAGTTTTAAATAGTTTTTTCTAATTCTGTGAAAAATGTCAATGGTAGTTTAATGGGAATTGCATTGAATCTATTAATTACTTTGGGCAGTATGGTCATTTTCATGATATTCGTTCTTCCTATCCATGAGCATGGAATGTGTTTTCATTTGCTTGTGTCCTGATTTCCTTGAGCAGTCGCTTGTAGTTCTCTTTGAAGAAGTCCTTCACGTCCCTTGTTAGCTGTATTCTAAGTATTTTATTCTCTTTGTAGCAATTGTGAATGGGAGTTCATTCATGATCTGGCTTTCTGCTTGTCTGTTGATGTATAGGAATGCTTGTGACTTTTGCACATTAAATTTGTATTCTGAAACTTTGCTAAAGTCACTTATCAGTGTAACGAGCTTTTGGGCTAAGATGATGGTGTTTTCTAGATATAGGATTATGTCATCCACAAACAAAGACAATTTGATTTCCTCTCTTCCTATTTGAATTCCCTCTATTTCTTTCTCTTGCCTGATTGTCCTGGCCAGAATTTCCAATACTATGTTGAATAGGAGTGGTGAGAGAGGGCACCGTTGTCTTGTGTCAGTTTTCAGGGGCAGTGCTTCCAGCTTTTGCCCATTCAGTAAGAAAGTGGCTGTGGGTTTGCTGTAAATGGCTCTGATTATTTTGAGGTATGTTCCCTCGATATTTGGTTTATTGAGAGCTTTATTTAACATGAAGGGATGTTAAATTTTATCAAAGGCCTTTTTGAGATAATCATGCAGTTTTTGTCTTTAGTTCTGCTTTATGTAATGAATTGCATTTATTGATTTGCGTATGTTAAACCAGCCTTGCATCTGGGGATGAAACCGACTTGATTGTAGTGAATAAGCTTTTTAATATGCTACTGGATTCAGTTTGCCAGTATCTTATTGAGGATTTTTCCATCAATGTTAATCAGGGATATTGGCCTGAAGTTTTCTTTTTTTTGGTTATAATTCTGCCTGGTTTTGGTATCAGGATAATACTGGCCTCGTGAAATGAGTTAGGGAGGAGTCCATCCTTTTCAGTTGTTTGGACTAGTTTCAGAAGAAATAGTACCATCTCCTCTTTGTCCATCTGGTAGAATTCAGCTGTAAATCCATCTGGGCATTTTTTTGGTTGGTAGGCTATTTATTACTGCCTCAATTTCAGAACTCATTATTGGTCTATTCAGGGATTCAGCTTCTTCCTGGTTCAGTCTTGGGAGGATGTATGTGTTCAGGAATTTATCTGTTTCTTCTAGATTTTCTAGTTTATTTGTGTAGAGGTGTTTATAGTATTCTCTGATGGTAGTTTGTATTTCTGTGGGGTGATATCTCCTTTGTCATTTTTTATTGTGTCTATTTGATTATTCTCTCTCATCTTCTTTATTAGTCTAGCTAGTGGTCTAGCTATTTTATTAATTTTTAAAAAAAACAGATCCTGATTCATTGACTTTTTGATGGATTTTTTTTCTCAATCTCCTTCAGTTCTGCTCTGAGCTTAGTTATCTCTTGTCTTCTGCTAGCTTTGGAATTTGTTTGCTCTTCATTCTCTCGTTCTTTTGGTTGTGATGTTACGGTGTCAATTTAAGATCTTTCTAGCTTTTACATGTGGGCACATAGAGCTATAAATTTCCCTCTTAATACCACTTTGGCTGCATCCCAGAGATTCTGGTATGTTGTCTCTTTGTTCTCATTGGTTTCAAAGAACTGCTTGATTTCTGCCTTAATTTCATTATTTACCCAGGAGTCAGTCAGGAGCAGGTTGTTCAAGTTTCTCATAGTTGTGTGGTTTTGAGTGAGTTTCTTAATCTTGAGCTCTAATTTGATTGTGCTGTAGTCTGAAAGACCACTTGTTATTATTTCAGTTCTTTTGCATTTGCTGAGGAGTGTTTTACTTCTAATTATGTGATCAATTTTAGGGTAAGTGCCATATGGCACTAAGAAGAATATATATTCTGTTGTTTTGGGGTAGAAAGTTCTGTCAAAATCTATTGGGTCCACTTGATCCAGAGCTGAGTTCAAGCCCTGAATACCCTTATTAATTTTTTGTCTTGATGACCTAATATTGACAGTGGGGCATTAAATTTCCCACTATTATTTTGTGGGAGTCTAAGTCTCTTTGAAGGTCTCCAAGAACTTGTTTTATGAAATTATGTCCTCCTGTATTGAGTGCATATATATTTAGAATAGTTAGCTCTTCTTGTTGAATTAAACCCTTTACCATTATGTAATGTCCTTCTTTGTCTTTTTTGATCTTTGTTAGTTTAAAGTCTGTTTTTCAGAAACCAGGATTGCAACCCCTGCCTTTTTCTGCTTTCCATTTACTTAGTAAATTTTCCTCCATCCTTTTATTTCGAACCTATGTGTGTCTGTGCACAGAGGTTGGTCTCTTGAATATAGCACACTGATGGGTCTTGTCTTTTTATCCAGCTTGCCATTCTGTGTCTTTTCATTAGGGCATTTAGCACATTGACATTTAAGGTTAATATTGTTATGTGTGAATTTGATCTTGTCATCATGATACTGGTTGGTTATTTTGCAGACTTGTTAATGTGATTGCTGCATAGTGTCATTGTTCTGTGTACTTTAGCATGTTTTTGTAGTAGCTGGTAATGGTTTTTCCTTTTCATATTTAGTGCTTCCTTCAGGAAGCACTAAATGCTTCCTGTAAGGCAGGCCTGGTGGTGACAAATTCCCTCAGCATTTGCTTGTCTAAAAAGGATTTTATTTCTCCTTCACTTATGAAGCTTAGTGTGGCCAGATATGAAATTCTGGGTTGGAAACTCTTTTCTTTAAGAATGTTGCATGTCTCTTCAGGATTGTGGGGTTTCTGCTGAGAGGTCTGTTGTTAGTCTCTTGGGTGTCCCTTTGTAGGTGATCTGGCCTTTCTCTTTGGCTGCTCTTAAGATTTTTTCCTTCATTTTGACCTTGGAGAATTTGAGGATTACATGTCTTGGAGTTGATCTTCTCATGGAGGGTCTCACTGGGGTTCTTTGGATTTCCTGAATTTGAATATTGGTCTGTCTTACTGGGTTGGAGATGTTCTCTTGGATTACATTGGGAAGTATGTTTTCCAACTTGCTTCCATTCTCCCTTCTCTTTCAGATGCTCCAATAAGTCATAGGTTTGGTCTTTTTACATAATCCCATAGTTCTCAGAGGTTTTGTTGATTCATTTTCATTCTTTTTTCTCTAGATTTGCCTGCTCGAATTTCAGGAAGATAGTCTTCAAGCTCTGAGATCCTTTCCTCTGCTTGGTCTATTTGGCTATTGATACTGGTGAAGTTCTTTTCAGCTCCATCAGGTCATTTACATTCCTCTCTAAACTGGTTATTCTGATTAACAGCTCCTGTAATGTTTTATCATGGTTCTTAGATTCTTTGCAATGAGGTAGTACATAATACTTTAGCTGAGTGAAGTTCATTATTACCCATCTTCTGAAGCCTATTTCTGTCAATTCATCAATTTCAGCCTCAGCCCAGTTTTGTGCCCTTGCTGGAGATGTGTTATAATCAACTGGAGAACAAGAGGCACTCTGGCTTTAAGAGTTTTTAGCATTTTTGTGTTGATTTTTTCTCATCTTCATGTGTTTATCTACCTTTGATCTTTGAGGCTGCTGACTTTTGGATGGCATCTTTGTAGGGTTGTTTTCTTTGATGTTTGTGTTGTTGCTTTCTGTTTGTTTTTCTTCTAGTAGTTGGGCCTCTCTTCTGTAGAGCTGCTGTGATTTGCTGGGGGTTCACTCCTAACCCTGGAGATATCACCAGTGGAGTCTGCAGAGCAGCAAAAATGCCAACCTGCTCCTTCCTCTGGGAGCTCTGTCCCAGAAAAGCACAGACCTGACGCCAGCCAGAATGCCCCTATATGCAGTGCCTGGAGACTCCTGTTGGGAGGTCTCACTCAATTAAGAGGACTGGGATTTGGGACCCACTTAAATAAGCAGCCTGTCTGCTCCTTGGCTAGGCAGGTGTGCTGCACTGCAGGAAATCCCCTCATCTGGGCTGCCATGACTCTGTAGTGTCAGCAGGCAGAAAAGACTAAGATTGCTGATCCACGATGCTGCAGCTTCCCCTCCTCCTGGGTGCTACTGTCAGGGTTATCAGAGTTCTGTCCATGAACCCTTGTCTGGGGATGCTGAGATTCCCACAGGGAGATCCCACTCAGTAAGAAGGAATGGATCAGGGTCCCAATTAAAGAAATGGTCTGTCCACAAACTGATCCAGCTGCTCTGCTATGCTGTGGGGAACTGCTCTTGGTCCAGACTGCCCAGTCTCACTGGTACCATTGGCAGGTGAAAGCTGCTGACTGGAGCTGCAGTCATGGAAGCCACCCCTCCCCCTCAGGAACTCGGTCTTCTTATGCAGTCTGCAGCCAGCTGCACTGGATGGGGATTCCAAACCAATGTATTTTAGCTTGTGGGGTTCCATAGGAGTGAAGCTGCTTGGCTTCCTGGCTTCAGCCCTCTCCCCATGGGGATGGATGTATCAGCTGCCTCATCGGAGTTCCCAGAGCTGGAGTATACAAATACTCCTATGTCTCAGCGCCTGATCAAGTGGCCACCTACCCAAGTAACTTCTGTGAGTTTCCACATCTTTGTGCTTGGGACCGAAGGCTATGTTGGAGTAGGCTCAGGAGGGGACTTCCTGACCCACTGGTTTCAAGAATCTGTGGGAAAAGCATGGTTTTAGGGAGGAGAAGCACAATCCTTCACTACCTCCCTTGGTTGGGGGAGGGACTTCCCTTTTCCCTATGCAGCTCCCATGTAGGCCCTTGCTCCACCCTGCTATTCTGCACTCTCCTTGGTTTGCACAACTGAGTCAGTCCCAATGAGAGAAACTTGGTTCCTCAATTAAAGATGCAGAGCTAACTTGCAGTTTTCATTCTTCTTGGTGGGATCTGCAGAGTAGAGCTGCCTCTATTCGGCCATCCTGACTGCTCCCCAAGTGCTATGATTTTAATGTGTCTTCTCCCAAGTTCTTGTTAAAACTTAATCCCTATTGTGGTGGTATTAACAGTTGTGGCCTTTTGGGTAAGCAGAGCCCTTATGAATGGATTAGTGCCTTATAAAAGGGCTTTAGGGCCTAGCTTAAGCCCTTTTTTGCCCTTCCACCTTCTGCCATGTGAGGATAGTTTTCACTGCTTCTGCCAGGTGAGGATGCAGCAAGAAGGCCCTCACCAGACATCTAATGACATTGCCTTGATCTTGGACTTCCTAGCCTCCAGAACCATACAAATTCATGTGGCTGTGTCACCACTTATGGGGTGAAGGTTGCCACCAATGTTGCTAAGTAACAGGGGATGGAGGGACCTGCAAGGCAGCCCCTACTTTGAAGGAAGAATGAGTGTGGACCCAGAGCCACACAGGCTGCCGTGGAGGCCATCAGCCAAAAATGTTTTTTAGTTGTTTGGTTAATAAGTCTAATGAAATGTGTTTCATATTTTTTTATTTTTTTAATGGAAAAATCCAGATTTACTTTATATTTGTTCCAGTATGAGCATTCTTTTTATTCATGCTAGGACTGAATTAAAAATATGTTATTGAAACAGGATACTTTTTCTATTTTTAGGTCATTCCAATAAACTCTCATAGTTCCAACATCCTCTTAGGGCTTAGTACTGACTGGTATGTCAGTTTCTTAAGCAAGGTTTTAAGATATGGCATTTGGAAAATTAAGAAAAAGTCATGAATGGTCTCTCTTACTCCACTAGCCAAAAAGTAAATTATACAATAATGGCATCATTTGGGTAGTTTTCAATCTGGGCATACAAAGAACTTAACTACACTTTGATTGACAAATGGACCAAAGTCCTTAACAGACACCTCACCAAAGAAGATATGCAGATGACATAGAAAAAGATGCTCCACATCATATGTCATCAAGGAAATGCAAAGTAAACCAATAATGAAGTCCCACTACACACCTATTAGAACAGCCAAAATCCAGAATACTGACAGCATCATATGCTGGTAAGGATATGGAGCAACAGAAATTCTCCTTCAATCCTGCAGGGAATAAAAATAATATAGTCACTTTTGAAGACATTGTAGCAGTGTCTTATAAAACTAAACATACTTTTATGACATGATCCAGCAATTACATTCTTGGTATTTGCCCAAAAGAATTAAAAACATATATTTTCACATAAGTACACAAAAATGTGTACTAATATATTTATGAATGTGTACACATAAGTACACAGAAACTTGTAGGCTTTATTCATAGTTGCCAAAACTTGGGAGTATCCAAGATATCATTCAGTATGTGACTGGATAAATAAACTGTGATACATCCAGATAATGTAATACTGTTCAGCACTAAAAAGAAACGAACTATCAAACCATGAAAAAACATGGAGGAAACTTAAATGTTTGTTACTAAATGAAAGAAACCAATCTAAAAAAAGTACATAGTATATGATTCCAACTATATGATGTGCTGGAAAAAGCAAAACTATGGACATAGTGGAAAGATCACTCAATTAAAATAAATAAATATTTTTTAAAAATCAGTGGTTTTGGGTAGGTGCGGTAGCCCACACTTGTAATTCCAGCACTTTGGGAGGCCAAGGCTGGTGGATCATGAGGTCAAGAGATTGAGACCATCCTGGCCAAAATGGTGAAACCCTGTCTCTACTAAAAATACAAAAAATTAGCTGGGTGTGGTGGCACATGCCTGTAATCCCAGCTGCTTGGAAGGCTGAGACAGGAGAATCGCTTGAGCCCAGGAGGCAGAGGTTGTGGTGAGCCGAGAATGTGCCATTGCACTCCAGCCTGGGCAACAAGAGCGAAACTCCGTCTAATAAAAAAAAAAAAAATCAGTGGTTTCTAGGCATTAAAGAGATAGGGATGACTAAGTCAGAGAAACCTCTTTGTGTAATATTCTATAGTGGTACATGTCATTCAACATTTGTCTAATCTCACAGATTGTGCAACAATAAAATGTGAATGCTAAAATACACTGTGGATTCTTGGGTGATAACGATATGTCAATGCAGATTCATCAATTGTAACATATGTATCACTGTAGTGGGGAATGGCAATAATGGGGAAGGCTATGCATGCATGGGGCAGAAAGGAAATGGAAAATCTTTGTATCTTCTGCTCAATTTTGCTGTGAACCTAAAATCAATCTAAAAATAGCCTTAGAATTATTTTATAATAACAGTAGTCCATTATTCATATTAGCCTTATCATTATAGTCGTGAATACAGTCTTCTGTTGATCATAGGGAACCCAGTGCTTTTAGATTTCCTAGTGTCCATTTAGCTTCCATGTTAAAAAACAGAAGAAGAAACACTAAGAACTTCTATACTATATGCACTATGAAACCATATGTTGTAGCTCATTAATTCGTTTGGTAATAAATTGCTAATTAGTGATATAATACTCACTCAAACAGGTTAGCTGAATGTTTTTAATGATCGTAGAGCACACCCTGAATCCCAATCAGACTTCTTTTATTCATTCAGTTGGTCAGAAGGAGAAATAGAACAAATGTGATTAATCAAAATAAATTCATAAATTATACTAGAAAAAATAGCTCAAAATATATGTCCAGCAGAGTCGTTCAGTGCTGTCACCTCCAATTACTACATAATGCAGTCAAATTCAACCCTCAAGCTGTTTTTGCTTTATTTGATGGTTATATTTATTGTGTATATCAGGGCTACATTTTTAGTACAACCAATAATGATGCACATTAGTGCATTGAAACTTGATGAGCTTAATTTAAAATTATAATCTGCAATAACCTTATAATACTATATAAAATAGAACTGAACCAATAAAACATTCTCATTTTTGTTTACCTTTCAATTTATACATAATTTAAATCTATATTTTATCTAATTAAAGCCAGATTGTTAGACTCTTAAATGTCTTGAGTGATCTATCACTTACTGAAGTACATGGCACTTTTAAAACACAAATGAAAACTTCAGAGAATTACAATTTATATTGCACAAACAGAACTTATGTCAATTCTATCACAGTCAAAACATAACCAGCTGCCTCTGCAATGATATGAAGTGGTAATTAAAATAGCACCAGTAATGTTACACTATAGTGAGGTACAGAAAATATTTTGTCTGGTAAAAGCAAGAATTATATTTAGATGGTTGAGATTCATGTTCCATATTAAAAGAACAAATGTCATGAAAGATTAGTCTTTGGTGCCATCATGTCTATTTGCGCATAATCTTGGACACAGGGTGGCTTGCATGAGCCAGATATCTGTCTTGTCCAACTTTAATCCACTAAGCCATGGTCTCCAAGTATCTTCTGCAGACCATTAGATCAATGAAATGCTAATAGGAATTTTGTCAAAAAATAGGTTCTAGGATCACATAGGATTTGGAAATGCTATGTTAAGCTTGCACATTTTTCTCTCCAGTGAATTGTCACCTCTAATGTACTCACACACATTATGGATTTTTCTAGAGTAAACTTATAACTTCTCCCAAATTATTGAATTATAGAACACATGAAAGAATAACCACTAACTTTTAGATAAAGTACATGTTTGGGACAAGCAAAGTTGGAAAAATTATGTTGTTATCTAATATTTGCTTAAGGCATCAAGGAAGTTAACACCAGGAAAAATAAAAATTTTGTTGGATTTGTTACATTTGTTCCACAGTCTAATGTGCTTATTTTGGTAGGCATAGTGGGTGTAAACTTGATTTTTGTCAGTGCTAATGGCCTTTAATGGAATTGATCCAGAACTCTTTTTTCAAGGAGGATCTACTGTGGTAATGTTGCATGGAACACGTTTACAGAATTGCACTCTAAATCCCATGTACCACATTTGCCATGCTGCTCATATAAAGATACTAAAACATTTTTCCTGCTTGGAAGCTTCTGACACCACCAGTTCCTCTGGAATAACTAGTAGGAATCTGATGTGCTGTCTCACGGTTCTCTAATTAAAGAAAAATTCAGCTCCACCCCACAAGGGCAAAGGAGCATTTAGAATACATAGTGACACCAAAGAAGTCCTCTTCTTTGAGCAGTTAGAGGCCATGGGGCAACGTGACCTGCATTAACCCAAATTCTCCTCTCTCTTAAGTTAACAAGGATTCTGCTGATGCAAGGATTGACACCTGACATTAGGACCAAAGCAGACAGAAATAGCAAAGCTGGTGATTTATTCTTAGTAGATCCTTTTTCAGTGTCTTTATTTTACTCTCATAGTCCAGCCAACCCATCTCCCTGGAACCTCGAGGCAGCCTTCTTTCTTCTTATTCAGAGCCTTCTTACTTCAACACTCACTCCTCCAACTGCTTCAAAATTACGTTCCTCATTGACCATTGGTGTTTATGTGTTCTCTTTGCAGATACTCAATTCCATGACTGTAAATGAGTTTTTGCCATGGCTTTATTACATTGAAGAAAAACAACTGGAGCACAGACAACATAATAGAAGGGAGAATCATAATTGACTTAACAAAACGGAGAAAGTTAAAACCAAAGACTTTCAGGAAGGCACGCAAAGACAAGTAAGGCAATTTGCCCTAAATAACTCAAGAAAAACGAAAATCTTAGAGCTATAAAAATGACAAAATGCAGGGATTGTGTGGAACTAAAAACAGAGGGCTTGGTCAAAAACAGAATTCTGTAGACCTTTGAAGTCCATTACTATCTTAATTCCCA
Organism: Cacajao melanocephalus; assembly: GCA_963573385.1. Taxonomy (NCBI): domain Eukaryota; kingdom Metazoa; phylum Chordata; class Mammalia; order Primates; family Pitheciidae; genus Cacajao; species Cacajao melanocephalus. The sequence continues at coordinate 10,181 of CAUYLG010003858.1, forward strand.
GAACCCGGAAGCCAGCATGCACCACTTGACAACACCACCCCCTCAAAATGAAAAGATTATTAAATCAAGAAAATGATAGAAACTAAACGGTTCCAGAGAAGGAATATCTACTAATATTGATAAATAAGATGGGGATAATGAAAAGCCTGACTTTTATGATTATTAAATCAGTACATCTCAAACCTGAATGTGCACATAGCAAGAACCTGAGGTCTTACTAGAATGCATACTTAAGTTGATTAGGTCTGGGGCGTGGCCTGAGATTTAGCATTTCTAATACTTCTGCATTTCTGCTGGTCCATGAGCCACATTTTGAATAAAAACACAAAAGACAACAAAGTACATTTGTACTCAGAGTAACTAGCCACATTTTGCTACTTCATTCTTGAATATGGTTAGACAGAAAAAATTAACATCTATTTGAAGGAAGCCTCCTACATGAAAGACAGAGACCAAAACAGACATTAAGAAGAAAAAAACATAAAGTACAGCTAGAGTACAGCTCTAGATGTCATCATAGAAATAAAAGGTCACTTATGAAACTAGAGAATTTTAAGGAAAAATAATCAGAGAGCAAAACCATGATTCTAGCAATTTAAAAGACCTGAGAGGCCAAGTACAGTGGCTCACACTTGTAATCCCAGCACTTTGGAAGGCTGAGGTGAGTGGATCAGTTGAGATCAGGAGTTCAAGACCAGCCTGGCCAACATGGTGAAACCCCGTTTCTACTAAAAATACAAAAATTATCCAGGCGATCGTGTCGTGCACACCTGTGATCCCAGCTACTCGGGAAGCTGAGGCAGGAGAATTGCTTGAGTCTGGGAGGCGCAGGTTGCAGTCAGCTGAGATTGTGCCACTGCACTGCAGTCTAGACGGCAGAGTGAGACCCTGTCTCAACAACGACAAAATAATAAATAAATTAATTAAATACATGAGGAAAATATCAATAGAAGTTTCACAAAGTAAAATCAGAGAAATTGCCGAGAAAGTTGAATATATAGTGAAAGATTTAAAATAAGAAAGAGTGTTTCAGAACCTACCCAAGAAAGCCAACATATGAAATATGATATTTTTAGTAACAGAAAAAAAGGATGGAAAAATACTAACAATACTTATACAAGAATAAATATTGAAACTAAAGACATATGTCTTCAGAATGAGTTCATGTCCTTTGCAGGGACATGAATGAAGCTGGAAACCATCATTCTCAGCAAACTGACACAGAAACAGAAAACCAAACATGGCATGTTCTCACTCATAAGTGGTAGCTGGACAATGAGAACATATGGGCATAGGGAGGGGAACATCAAACACTCAGGCCTGTCGGGGAGTGGGGGGGCTAGGGGAGGGATAGCATTAGGACAAAAATACCTAATGTAGATGACGGGTTGATGGGTGCAGCAAACCACCATGGCACATGTATATCTATGTAACAAACCTGCACGTTCTGCACATGTATCCCAGAACTTAAAGTATTAACAAAAAATTCTCCAAAAAAAGCAAAAAGTAGCAGGATGTAGGGGCGGACACCTGTAATCCCCAGCTAATTGAGAGGCTGAGGCAGGAGAATCGCTTGAACCCAGGAGGTAGAGGTAGCAGTGAGCTGAGATCACACCACTGCACTCCACCCTGGGTGACAGAGCAAGACTCTGTTTCAAAAAAATAAAAAGGTAGTACTGTAAGATACTCTGGGATAAACTAGAAGGGATTGCAGTCATCTATTTGGGGATTAATTTTAAAACCATTGCTTTTCTTTTACGCTATATAATTTTGAAAAATAAAATACAATATACAATGTTAAATACTAAGAAAGAAAGAAAAAAAGGCTCACTAAGACATATTAAGAAATATCAATATCGTACACATGGGCAATACATATTCAAACTCGGAATCTGAAAGACAGCATATACATGCCACCAAACTTCTGAGGAAAAATTATTTATATACTAGAATTCCAGGTCAAGTCTTACTCAACTCTTGTGGCAAAGTAAAGACATAGATACAAGGACTAAAAAATGTGTCTACTATGCATGCATTTTTAGGACGTTTCCAGAGGATGTACTGTAGCCAAATGAAGCATTAAATTAAGAAGGTGATAGACTTGGGATCCAGGAAAAAGGCAACTCATTAAAGGATACTGGAAAAACTAATTTCCAAGACAATGAGAAAGAAGTATCCCAAATGGACAAATGCATAGCAGGTGCAGAAATAAATGAGTTTAATTGGATTTCAAGAATCAAGGGAGGAAAAAATAGAAATAATGTACTTGAGTATATAAATGATAACAATAAATGCAGTAAAAAGTGTTCCACATGTGGAAAAAAATGATAGGCTTTTTAAAAAAGGTGAATAAATCATTTTGACAATCATCAATTTCAGGAAAAAATGGAAATACAGGAACTAAAAAATACGTTTGGTAACTTAGTTGTTTTAACAGTAAACAACACCTTCATAGTCATAATCATGTAATGTAATCAGTGACTAGTGGTTTAGTCAAAAATAAAAAGCAAAAGTTATAACTATGTAGGAGGAAGATGGAGAGATTATGTGGTTGAGGGGAGTATTAACAAGCTAAAGCATCATCCATCATGGCCAGAAGTAAAGGGGTCATCTGTAATATTGATTAATCATGAAATAACAGTGTAAGCCTATTAATTAGAAATACAGATATAAATATGTTAAATTCAGTTTGGCTCAAAGTGGCCTCCATATGCAATGAGCTATACCTTTGCTTGACGGGTAAAAAAGTTGTGACCTAACTAGTAGTATACCCTTATAAAACTAGGTAGCTGAGTTTCAGCTGATCTCAGAGAGAAAGCTGCCAAATTATGCCCGAATAAGGCAAGGGCCAAATGGTACCAATCAGGTAATCTTTGTATGTCATTTTTTGTTTTTCTTAATATAAATACAGCTCCTCATGTTGTAGTTGGGGGCATTTTGAACCATCTTCAGTCGAAAGCAGTCTGCTTCTAGTTTCTTTTTTTTGTTGTTCCAATTAACTTTGTTAAATTTAACTGGTCTTGGTATTATTTTCAGTGAATACCATAAGCAACAGTTAAGAGAGTTGATAGTAATTACTTTGATAATAATGTAATTAGTTTTTAAAATAATACGAGTCAGGGCAAGGACAGTCAGTGTTCTGGTAGTTTTAGCTATGCAACACCCAAAGCAGAACCTTTATCTTCCAGTGAGGCTTTGCAAAAGAATGGAGCCCAGAAGACTGCCATCCCTTGGTGGTACTTGCCTAAAACATCCTCAGCATCAGAAACCTGGGGGGAGGATGAGGAATGAGAGCCTTCCTCTCCCTGGAACATCAGCTGGGAGCTGCAAGGAAAGGGCTCTGTTCTTGGCTGCATCAGCCTATAGTGGAGTTTCCTTCTTCCAGACCAGGGAGAGAGGATGAAAGGAGCAGGGCTCAATTCAAATGCCATACTGAATTTCAGTACATGTTCTTTAATAAATACTTCATTTGTTCTTGCTCTTAGAACCATCCATCCCTAGAAACTTAATGTTTGTTTTATAAAAATGATGTTTGCCAGTTTGACTGGGGAGTGGGTCCACGGAGATCCTTATGCTGTAATACCAGAACTAGCCCTCCGCTAACCAGCTTTTGATTTTTACAAGTGACTCACCTTCTCTGTTATTTGTTGCCTTTTCTTTAAATTGAATGTAATACTGTTTAATTTTCAAGGTTTTTATTGGTATTGAAGAAAATGTGCATAAAGTGTTTAATGATTTTTCTCATGTGAGAGACTTTTTTTATTTAAAACAACCTACTATTGTCTTTAAAGAAAAGTGATTACATGTCCTGTATTCATTCGTCTACTCAAATATTGCTTGAGTAACAGATATGTGTGCCATTCCAGACGGTGGAAATTTTGAGCAAAGCAAAGGCACTACTTTCACAGAGCTTATTCTAATGGAAGACATAGACGATAAAAAGTGAATATATAAAATAATGTCAGGGATAGATCAATATGATAAAGAAAAAGAAAACACACAAAGAGCTAGAAAGTTATATGAGGCTGACATAAGTACAAATGGACATGTGGAGAAAATGGCCTGTATTCTTAATTCATTACAGTAAAATTTCCAAATTTTGCCATTCAAATGCTTTTTGTCTTCAGAAGTAGAACAAATATCTTTTGCCAACACCTCCTAGTAAATATGGACCTGGTAAATATAAATATATACTTAATATATATATAATATATATGTGTGTGTGTGTGTGTGTGTGTGTGTGTGTACTCAGCTGCAACAGAGGCTAAGCTTCCACAACATTGCTTAAATGTAATAACCTTTAGATATTGCTTCTATTCTTGTAAGTTCTAGCCCGTCTAAAAGTGTGGGATAGGATAATAGACTCTTGTTGACTTCTGATTCTGTACTTCTATGACATAAAGATGTGCTCTATATATGAATGGGAGTCCAGAGAAAATGAGATGTATTTGACTATATATATTATAAATGCTATAAACTACTACTGGTGTTACAATACTGTGGATATCAGATTTTATTATCTTGAGAGTAACTTTGAAAAGAGAAGGAAATATAAAATGTATAAATTACATAGGAGAGCTAATTACTAAATTAATTTCCATGCATTAGTATTCTCGCAGATGACAAATGCTCTCTTGACTATTCTCTCTAAATCACAAACACTGAGATTTCATTAAGTACACTATCAGAGAGTATGTAATTATTATTAAGACATACATCCTATCTTCAAGGAGTTTGTATTATAGTAGAAACAATACTTATTCCTTGTTCTTTGTTAATTTAGCAATTTGTGTAAATGTTTCTTTGAATGTGTTCACACTGTATGAGAGAGAAACCAAGTCAGAAACAATAAGATAGAAATATACACAGATAGAATTAAGCAGTGGCCCTTTGTGTAAAATGTAAACAATCACATATTTATTAAATAGTCAGTGAAAAATAAAAGAAAATAGTAGAACAATGAAAGAAGAGCATTTGACAGATTTATTTAAGAGTCCTGGTTGTGAAGAAGAGCTAAGCTAAAATAATTACCCATAGAAAGGAACAACTGCATTGTTATCTACAGTGAGATAGGTTAGTATTAGTAAAAATTCAACACTGGTGAAATGAACACTAAGGATGGTAAGTGCTCTGGTCTGCATGTTTGTGTTCCTTCCCTTTTCCCAGAATTATTTTGTCGAATGCTAATCTCTAAGGTGATAGAATTAGGAGGTAGAGACTTCGGGAGGTGAGATTAAGTCCTTATGAATGAGGCACTAAGGACCCCTTACCTCTTCCACCACATAAAGACACAGCTAGAATGTTCCATTTAAGAACAAGAACCAGCCTTGCATCCCCGGGATGAAGCCTACTTCATCATGATGGATAAGCTTTTTGATGTGCTGTTGCAATCGGTTTGCAGGTATTTTATTGAATATTTTTGCATCTATGTTCATAATGGATATTGGCCTGAAGATTTCTTTTCTTGTTGAGTCTCAGCCAGGTTTTGGTATCAGGAGGATGTTGATCTCATAAAATGGTATGGGAAGGATTCCCTCTTTTTGGATTGCTTGGAATAGTTTCCAAAGGAGTGGTACCAGCTTCTCTTTGTATGTCTTGTAGAATTCGGCTGTGAACCCATCTGGACCTGGGCTTTTTTTGGTGGGTAGGCTATTAACTGTCTCAACTTCAGCCCTTGTTATTGGTCTATTCAGGGTTTCGACTTCTTCCTGGTTTAGGCTTGGAAGGGTGAAAGTGTCCAGGAATTTATCCATTTCTTCCAGGTTTACTGTTTATGTGCATAGAGTTGTTTGTAGTAATCTCTGACAGTAGTTTGTATTTCTGTGGAATCAGTGGTGATATCCCCTGTATCGTTTTTTATTGCATCTATTTGATTCTTCTCTCTTTTCTTTTTTATTAATCTGGCTAGTGGTTTATTTTGTTGATCTTTTCAAAAAAACTAACTCCTGGATTTATTGATTTTTTGAAAGGTTTTTGTGTCTCTATCTCCTTCAGTTCTGCTCTGATCTTAGCGATTTCTTGTCTTCTGCTAGCTTTTGACTTTTTTTGATCTTGCTCCTCTAGTTCTTTCAATTTTGATGATAGGGTGTTGATTTTAGATATTTCCTTGCTTCTCATGTGGGCATTTATTGCTTTAAATTTTCCTCTAGACACTGCTTTAAATGTGTCCCAGAGAGTCTATAAAAGTAATCCACCACATAAAGAGAATCAAAGACAAAAAATACATGATTATCTCAATAGACACAGAGAAGGCCTTTGACAAAATTCAACAGCCCTATATGCTAAAACCTCTCAATAAACTAGGTATCGATGGAACGTATCTCAAAATAATAAAGGCTATTTACAACAAACCCACAGCCAATATCGTACTGAATGGGCAAAAACTAGAAGCAATCTCTTTGAAATCTGGCACTAGACAAGGATGCCCTCTCTCACCACTCCTATTCAATATAGTATTGGAAGTTCTAGCCAGGCAAGAGAAAGAAATAAAGGGTATTCAATTAAGAAAGGAGGAAGTCAAATTGTCCCTATTTGCAGACATTATTGTATACTTAGAAGACCCCATCTTCTAAACCCAAAATCTCCTGAAACTGATAAGCAACTTCAGAAAAGTCTCAGGATACAAAATCAATGTGCAAAAATCAAAAGTATTCCTATACACCAATAACATACTTAAAGAGAGCCAAATCAAGAACCGTCATTCACAATTGTTACAAAGAGAATAAAATACCTAGGAATACAACTAACAAAGGATGTAAAAGACCTCTTCATGGAGAACTACAAACCACTGCTGAAGGAAATAGGAGAGGACAGAAACAGATGGAGAAACATTCCATGCTCATGGTTAGGAAGAATCAATACTGTGAAACTGGCCATACTGCCCAAAGTAATTTATAGATTCAATGCTATCCCCATCAAGTTACCTACGACCCTCTTCACAGAACTGGATAAACCACCTTAAACTTCATGTAGAACCAAAAGAGAGCCCACATAGCCAAGTCAATTCTAAGCAAAAAGAACAAAGCTGGAGGCATCACACTTCCTGATTTCAAACTATACTACAAGTCTACAGTAATCAAAACAGCATGGTACTGGTACCAAAACAGAGATATAGACCAATGGAACAGAACAGAGGCCTCAGAGGCAATGCCACACATCTACAACCATCTGATCTTTGACAGACATGACAAAAACAAGCAATGGGGAAAGGATTCCATGTTTAATAAATGGTGTTGGGAAAACTGGTTAGCTATGTGCAGAAAGCAGAAACTGGACCCCTTCCTGACACCTTACACTAAAATTAACTCCAGATGGATTAAGGACTTAAACATAAAACCTAACACCATAAAAACCCTAGAAGAAAGCCTAGGTAAAATCATTCAGGACATAGGCATAGGCAAGGACTTCATGACTAAAACACCAAAAGCATTGGCAACAAAAGCCAAAATAGACAAATGGACCTAATTAAACTCTAGAGATTCTGCACAGCAAAAGAAACAATCATTAGAGTGAACTGGCAACCAACAGAATGGGAAAAAATTTTTGCAATCTACCCATCTGACAAGGGGCTAAAATACAGAAGCTACAAAGAACTAAAACAGATTCACAAGAAAAAAAAAAAAACAAACCTATTCAAAAGTGGGCAAAGGACATGAACAGACACTTTTCAAAGGAAGACATGAAAAAATGCTCATCATCACTGGTCATTAGAGAAATGCAAATCAAAACTACATTGAGATACCATCTCACACCAGTTAGAATGGCAATCATTAAAAAATCTTGAGACAACAGATGCTGGAGAGGATGTGGAGAAATAGGAACACTTTTACACTGTTGGTGGGAGTGTAAATTAGTTCAACCATTATGGAAGACAGTATAGCGATTCCTTAAGGGCCTAGAAATAGATATTCCATTTGACCCAGCAATCCCATTACTGTGTATATATCCAAAGGACTATCAATTGTTCTATTATAAAGACACATGCACACATATGTTCATTGTGGCACTGTTTACAATAGCAAAGACCTGGAACCAATCCAAATGCCCATTGATGATAGACTGGACAAGGAAAATGTGGCACATATATGCCATGGAATATTATGCAGCCTTAAAAATGATAAGTTTGTGTCCTTTGTAGGGACATGGATGAATCTGGAAACCATCATTCTCAGCAAACTGACACCAGAACAGAAAATCAAACACCACATGTTCTCACTCATAGACGGGTGTTGAGCAATGAGAACACATGGACACAGGAGGGGAGCATCACACACTGAGGTCTGTTGGGGGGATCTAGGGGAGGGACAGTGGGAGGTAGGGAGTTGGGGAGGGATAACATGGGGAGAAATGCCAGATATAGGTGATGGGGGAATGGCGGCAGCAAACCACATTGCCATGTATGTACCTATGCAACAATCCTGCATGTTCTGCACATGTACCCCAGAACCTAAAGTGCAATAGAATATATATATGAAAAAAAGAACAAGAAAGTAATAATATCTGATCATTCATTATATGTAGAGAGAAATAGATATTATTTCAAAAATGAATTATAGCCACAATTTATTATAAAGTATCTCCTTTCATACAAGACAATAATTTTCATAAAAATAGGAAAAATATGTACTTATCCAGAGTTACATCCTTACCCATGGATTTCTTACAGTGCCTTGCACAAGCTCAATTCATAATGAAATAGTGGCGAATGCATGTCAAATAAATAAGTGTGGGTTAATCTCTGTAAAAAACATAAAGAGCTTAGAAACAGAAACTACTAAATGTTCCAAATAGAGAAAATAAAGTTCATGGAATTGCTTATTTAGTTAATAGAAGAGCTGGTGAGTCCATAAGGGTTGGTGAGGCAAGGCAGAGATTAACAGCAGCTGGAAGCAGGCCAACCCTGGAGCAAAGACAAAGGGAAGAGATGGTGATAACAAATCTATAAGGGAAGCTAGATTCCTGGCCAGGAACCATCATATCATAGAGAGAGGGGCCATTCTTTTATGAGCTGAGATGATACAGCCACTGCCAAAGATGTTGCCATAGTATCTAACTCTCTTCTAAGAGAGGAAGAAATAGTCTTGTTTCTCTGTTACTCCCATTTTCCAGTTTTCACCATTAATAAACTTGCTCAGAAGCTGACTGGCAAGAAAAGCTAGCTGGCAGGAAAATGGCATTCCTTGTGATGCAGAAGAGTGGGAAAAGAGGCAGGAAAAGGGTTAGTAGAGTCATTAATAAATGCCCAGTACAATGGATCCTGTAAGCTAAGTAGTAGACTGATTTCTAAGGGAGCTAGCCTGCGACCAATGGAACGCAAACTTAATTCAGTATAGAAAAATTCAGTGTAGATGTCTCTTCTGGCATTGCTATTTCAAAAGAAAGTGGAGCAAAATATTTATGTTTCTAAATGAAAGTGTTATACAGGCATTAAATCTACATGTGCTCAAAAGATGTTGCTTGCATGGTTTATAGGAAAACATGTTTTGAGTAATGAGTGAAATGTATTATACCCGTAGACAAAGAAGAAACATGGTGAGAGTAATTATTTCTGGCATGTAGAATGTGTAATGCTGCTAGAAACACAAAATGCACAATGGCAAAAGTATTTGCTTTTACATAAGTGGGAAACCTTTATAGCTTCTGGAACATAAAATTGTGTGATCCTGAACAATCTTGTGTTTCTCAGACCTCAAATTTATGATGCAATTAATAAATTTCAACCATCAGAGAAAACATTCCAGACTTTTTTATTTTCATGTTTTTGTTAAAGAGCTAAAAGGGAAATGAAAGAAACATTATCAGTTACATAAATATGGTGGGTTTTCAACAAGTATGCTCTGTCTCTAGAATAAAGAAAATATTATTAGGGTAAAGAGGATGTTGCCTACTCTTGGTGAAACAAATTGCATGTTTTTGTTTCTGTAATATTGACATCAAAGGTACCCAGGGAAAGAAAGTAAAACCACAAGTGATGTCTTATTTCTGTTTCCTGGTATAATCTCCTATGAAAAAAATGTAATGCAAGAAAAAAATAAATAATTTGAATTTATACTACCAAGAAAATCTAGTGTTGTACTTTAAAATATCTGGGCATCTAATGCAAGTTCAATAAGTAAATGATTAACTAAATATTTGAAGTTTTGCAGGTAGAAAATTTCTTAGAAATCATCAAGTAAAATATCCTTATTATATAGATGAAAAATGAGACCAAAAAAGAACAAAACATATTCCAGTTTGTATATACATTACAGATAACAAAGAGTTCCCTTTCTTGACTAAAACACTTGTAGTTGGTCCCAGAACTGACATTGTAGTCAATCAGACCTGGGAAATAATTCAGAATTCTGCTATTTCCTCTTGTGTGACCATGCACAATTAAACTCTTCTTGCCTCAGTTTTCTCATCTGTACATAACGATAAACGTATTACCTCACTCATAGGATATTTGTAACAATGCAATGAGCTAATGCATATAATGCACTGAGCAGAGTACATAAGGACACAACAGATGTTGTCCTATTCTTGTTCTGCAACACTCCCTGGCTTTCCATCAAGCACTGAATAGCTAAGCATTCAAGTTGAAAATACAGTCTACATTCCTGTGGAGACCTATAGAAGGAGGCAGCAGTCATTCAAATGCTCTTGTGATATTTTCTTTATGACTCATTCTAATGTCTTCCCATTGTCATGATGGTATTCTTATCCAGTCTTGATTTCTTCTACGCTGATGGCTTCTATTACCCATAATGAACAGGCTACCCAAGAGCAAACTGGCCACTGCAATCTTTAGAATATTTAGACAAATCACTTGGTAACTAAGCCTTTATTAAAGATGTAATGAGGAGTTTCAGTAGGGACAATGCTAGGTGGTTTCTGCACTGAAGGATGGATAAGAGTGTCTGGGGCAGTTCTCTGCCACACTGTTCATACAAAATAAGCCAAAAAAAAAAAAAAAGGAAGCCGTGTTTAGTAATATGCTTTGTATGTGATTGGTGTTTATCAAGTTCTGTTATAATACAGTGGATCAAATTATATGTAATTGGAATTTGTGCCAGGCATGATAGGCATAATTTACCTCATAGTCATGCAAATATATCATGGGTTTTTCAAATACTTAGCATTCACTTAGAAAAAGATATATAATCAATATTATCAGTAGTCACCATAGAGGCAAAAGTAGTGTGGTCTAGGAAGGCATCATTATAAAGATACTATTTTTAAAATGGCTACCAAAGGCAGGGCGGGGTGGCTCATGCCTGTAATCCCAGCACTTTAGTAGAGCAAGGTGAGTGTATCACCTGATGTCAGGAGTTCAAGACCAGTGTGACCAACATAGTGAAACCCAGTGTCTACTAAAAATACAAATTAGCTGGGTGTGGTGGTGGGTGCCTATAATCCCAGCTACTCAGGAGGGTGAGGCAGGAGAATCACTTAAACCTGGGAGGTGGAGGTTGTAGTCAGCTGTGACTGTACCATTGCACTCTGGCCTGGTCAACAGAGCAAGACTGCATCTCAAATATATATATATACGTATAATTTTTGTGTATGTATGGCTACCAAAAGGTGAGGAAGTGCATCTTGTGGCTATGTGAAAGAAAAGCATTTCAGTCAGAGGTCCTGAGGTGGCTAAAATACATTGCTTCAAGATTACCCTGAAACTTCTAGGCCTGTGGATTGGTCTACTCTGCCTTGTGAGAAGGTAATGGTACCCATTGTCTGAAAATTCTGTAGGGGCCTTAAATGTGACAAGTGCCTTACAGAACAGCCTTGACCTGTTCAAAATCTTCATTCACCCACCCTTCCTGCCACCAGACTAAAAATTTTGTCAAATCTGAGAATAAGCTGAATGAGGAAAAGCTTTGAATGTGAAAAGAGGAGAGGAATTTTATACCAAAGGAACTATTGGATCTGGTTAAAATGTACAATATGTACCCAAAATAATTGGTGGATATGACTGGGAATACATATTGAAGGTACTGAACCAGAAAGTACAAGAATATAATTATGGACTTGAAAGAGTTTTCTATTTGGAGCACCTCTCCCATGGCAGGAATTAAGACCCAGACACAGGCCTTTGGAGATGATTTTAATATACTTCCTGGATGACTCTTAGAAACTTGGAAAAAGCAATGACCTACATGGAGTTGGAAATAGCAGAACTGCTGTGGAAGAATATTCAGGAATGGATCAAAACTCTCAGAGAAAAGTCTATGCTAGAATGAATGTTTTGTAAGATTGAAAGACAACAATTCTATCACCTAAGCTGTCTGAAGGTGTTTGTATGTGATTGACAATTCTCAAGGATCTTGTTCCTTTTAGATAGATCTTAAATGAAGTTCAGATTAATTAAGTCTGCAGTACAACTCAAATCTCAGTACAAAAGGCTACAGAATCAAACAGCAGATTTGTAAGACCCTTAAAAGCTAATTTTAGAATTGAGGGGAGCAGGGGACCTTTCAGCAGTCTGCACTGCTATCCAAGACCACATTATTCATTGCAACATCCATTTGTGTTTTCAAAGCCCCTGATGAAAGCAAGTCTTCAGCAACCAGCTTAACAGACCTCAAAGTCCAGCTAAATGAATAGACAGCAGTAATTCATCCACTGAGTATACCAAGCTCCTGTGGCCTGTTTATCTAAAAGGTAATCATCAACCTTATTTTCACAATTCAATATCTAGCAAAAAAAAAAAAAAAAGAAAGAAAGACAGACCAGCTGAATATGCCAAAGCAATAAAGGATGCACTGGCAAAAGAAGCACCAGAATTCCTGAATGCCTTAGTAATGGTTGTCTTCTGTATGACAGGGCTGATAGTGGGAGATTCTGTCACTTCTCCTTAACAGTGGGGATGAGAGAATCTTAGAATAGCAACAGCCAGGGAGCAGTCCTTAATCATTACAAGTAAAGTGGGTGTAATGATAAAATGGGCAGCTAAGTTAGAATGGTAGCCCTGAAATATCTGATATCTGACCCAGCAGATGACACGTAAAGCATGATATATCAGAGGTACCCAACTGGAATATTGAATGTATATAGATATAAAACCTCAGTGGTGCAATTTATATTTTAGAGTTCTTGGTGGGACCAGACTAAGTCTCAACAAAAGGCTAGGATTTGTCTGAAACTACATGTTATGGACTGATTGTGTTCCCCTAAAATACATATGTTGAAACCCTACCCCCCAAAGTGATAGTGTTTGGAGATGAGATCGTAGGAGGTAATAAGGATTAGATGAGGTCATGAGGGTCAGGCCATCATGATGCAATTAATGTCCTTGTAAGAAGACATAGCAGAGAGCTCTCTCTGTTTCTCCCAGCATGCAAATAAGAGGCCATCTTAGCATACAGGGAGATGTTGGCTGCCTACAAGCGAAGAGAACAAACAGGCTTCAGAATAAAACCTACTTTGGTGGAAACTTGATCTTGAACTTCCAGCCTCCAAAACTGTGAGAAATAAATTTCTATTATTTAAGCCACCCAGTCTATAATATTTTCTAACGACAGCCCAAGCTAATAAAACATATTTGCATGATTTCTTCATATTCAGTCCTGCTTTCTTCTCATCCTTATGGGCGTCTCCTGAGAGTACTCTCTCAATCAAAAATTCCCATCTCAGGATCTGCTCCTACAGAACTCAACTTAGGATGGTAATGATGTTTATCAGATATTTAATGAGCATGTGTCAAGTGCCAGACATGCCTACTCACAGCATGCAGTGGCAAACAAGACAAACATTTTACCTGGTTTCACAGGGCTCAGAGGCTCATGGTCTCATTAGTGTTATTTACTAAGCATTTTATTGATCAAAAATGATAGTAGTTTGTAAAAATACCTTTGTTAATGTCAAAATTATTTTCACATTAACTTCTGGATTTATGGTAATCTGATCATAAAATATGTCATATAATATCTGTTTTAGGAAAAATGTATTAGGAGCTTAAAACATTTCATACGTATTCTAGAAATATTCAAAGAGAAAGTATATTACCTGACTCCTCAACCTGTTTTTTTACTATACTTGTCTAGTCTTATTCCATATGTTACAGGATCCCTGGGGTGTTGCTTCACCACCCAGGAACCACTGTGGACAGTGGCCCCTTTGCCTGACTTTTGTTCGGGCCCAGTGAGCCCACTCAGCTTGGTGGACCGTGCTTGGCTTGTGCTACTGGCCTGGATCCCATGCCTGGCAAGGGTGACTGGGGTGGTGAGGGGTTTGTGATCAAGCAAGAATGGAGTCCAGACACTGCACACAGCTAGGCACATTGGGGGCTGAGGTGGGGTGGGCAGCTCCAGGCACTGGCATGGGCACTGGCTCCCTGAGAGGCTGTGACTGGAGGCAGACCACTAGCTTCCATGGCTGGCACCAGAGAAATGTCACCCAGAAGCTTGGAGATTCCAGGAAGCACAAAACCTCAAAGAGGATGTCACAGCTCTAGCTTGGAGAACTTGTAGGTCTGGGCTTCCCGAAGGGCTGCAGCTCTCCTATCCTTCTTGTCACCAATAATGTGGCAAGCAAGGGGTGTGTTTCCGCACTGTTTGTGTTACAACTCTTTTAGCCTTACCATTTGGTGGGTCCCGAGTTCTTGTCCTGCGCCCAGGAAGAATGAGGCACACAGAAAAAGGGAGAGTGAGCAAGGGAAACAGGAGCTTTATGGAGCAAGAGACCAGCTCAGGGAGACCCACAGTGGGAAGCTCCTCTCTGCAGCCAGGGTGTCCGGACAAGTGTTCAACTCTCAGCAGAGGAAACCTTAGAGTTGCTAGCTCCTCTATGCAGGCAGAGCATCCCGTCATCTTCTCAGTTCTCAGCAGAGAAGAGACCTTGGGGTGCAGAGCTTCTCTCTGCACCTGGTTATCCCATCTCTTGAAGTCTGGCTGAATCTGGGGTTTTAATGGGCTTCAGAGGAGAGAAAGTGTGCTGTTGATTGGTTAATGGTGGCCATGAGCATGCCTAGAACAAACACCATAAGTTCCCATTCTGGTTGTCAGCCCAGCCCACAAGGCTTTACGCTGTCCTTGGCTTTACTAGAGAGATGCTGCGTTCTGTCCAGGCATCTGTCTGCCTCCTGCTGTCATCCATCATCCCAGGCTGCTTGTGCCCAGGGGCTCCTGCAGGCCAGGCCAAACTGCCCTCAGCTGCCCCTTGGCCTCCTTCTCATGCTCTTCAATGCCCAAAGTCCAGAGAGGGGCAAGATGGCAGGGGGCTGACATATTGGCACTGCTTCAAGTGCCCACACACCTGGCCAGGTCATGACAGCCCCTGGGCTCAGCTTCAACTTTGCTCCAAGATTGAAGCTGGTGCTGGGAGCGGGAAGAGGCCAGGCAGCGGGAGCGGGAGTAGGCATTTCCAAGGCTGTGGGGGTATGGGGGGCACTTCCAGGGCCACTGACAGTACAGAGATGCCGGGGTCCACAGCCAAAGCTTGAGCGGCTGCAGCTGCACCCGGGAGGGAAGGGCTCCTTGCCTGCTCTCTGCCTACAAGAGCAGAGGGATGCCCAGGTCCACAGCCGCAGCTAGATGCCTGCTGCTGCGCCTAGGGAGTGCGAGGCTCCACCCTGCCAACTTGGAAGGGGGCAGGGCTTCTGCCTGTTTCCAGCTCCCACCAGGTGGGCACACATGAAGCCCCAGTGGCACCTCCCCTACGTTGCCGGCGTGATGTGCACAGCAGCCATGTCTGGGGCCACCTCTGCCATCGCAAAGATGCCATATTTTCTTGCTACCTATTGAAATTGCTAAAAAAAAGTGTCTTTTAAAATACTGTTTGCCTGGTTTCTTTATTAAATTATTTCTCAAAACATTTTCTTATTTATTTTTCATAATTTAATAGTTTTTTTTACTTATTTTTTCAGTATTTAATCATAGTCTGTTCTTTGGTTTTCCTCTCTATAGATTCTACCTAAGAATTTGCCAACAATCATGGTATATCAGTTTCCTTATTCTTTGCACATTCCTCTTGAGTACTGTTGAAATCTTCAGCACATAACCAATAAGGCAGGTTGGGATACGTGATTTCAGGCTAATTCTTGGTGAATAATTGGCACTTCTTTGGTGTATTTCTGCTTTAAGAGAGGTCTTATTTTATCCTCTGCCTGTCTTATATTTCCAACCTTAGTAAGTACAAATTCTAGTATGCAGGGGTACCTCACAGTCCTTTCCTTATTTAGCTCATTTTGTTCTCAAACACTGTACCCTTCCATCAGCATTTTAATACATATGTGCTCTTCACAGAGCTTGTCCATTGTTATCTGTCAGTCACAACCTCTGCGTGGATGTGGAGCTACAGAAGTGTTTCTTAGTAGTATTCTGGTCACACTAAAAGAAGTCCCCCAAAATAGATAGATTGGTTTTGCCTAATAGCATTTTAGTAGGCAGGTACATAATTTCTTTTTTTTTCTTTGTCCTTATAGAAATTTGAAAAGAAAATTTGGTGGTGCAGAATCAAACACTGCTAGCAAGAAACGTTTTAAAATTATAACCAATCAATTGCATTTTGAGATTTTTCAATACAGTGTTAACTCTAGCTACATTTTTCCAAAGGATAAAGATAAATTCACACTCACTACATACCCTGAGAACATTTCTTAGAGATGTGGTCAGCAACATTCCACCATCCTCATGCCCCAGTGAGAATCTGTTCAATGTGTCTTCTCAAGTCTTTTATTTTGTAGATATATGTTGGAGATTGGAAGGGTCCAATGATACATAACTCTATACAAAAGCAGGCTAAACGTTGTTCTAAAAATTAGAATGATATGAGAAACCATAAAATATAGAAATACATGTATCATTATAAATATCTAGTTGAGAACACTCAAATGAGAAGAATATGCCTGCACAGCATGAAAAGAAATTTGAACCTCTAATAGACTTTCCAAATTAATTAACATATAAATAAATTTTAATATGTTCTTTTCAAGTTAATTAGCAGTGTAACTGACTATTCTTCTATGAAAATATATAAGCACAGAAGTTAAAAATAATCCAAATGCACTTTAAAATATTGATTTTCATCTATGATTAAGCTGTCCGATATATTTTATTCGCCTTATGTTGCTTACAGAAGAGACAATTGACACTACTTCTACACAGTAATGGTTTCTGAATATATCTAATTACTTAGGAATATAATCTGTACTAGGTATGTATGATGGCAGAGTTATTTGCATAATTTAAATAAGAACGCTTAAGAAAAAAATCACAAGAAAAATATGAAATTGTGTGCACCTGTAAAAGCATGTTTGTATGAACCATATAAACTTGTCAATATCCTACTGTTTTGACCTAATATATAAGTGGTTTATTAAATAAACTGATTATAAATGCCCTCACATTTTAGGATGAGCTAAAATGTGGATGGAAGGATGACCTTTGGACCAAGATTGGGGACTCCAGGTCTCTTTTCACATAGACTGAATGACTTCAGAGTTCTTTTACATTTTTGCAAATAGGGACCTAACTGGTTGGGTGGTCAGATACGTGCAGACATGTCTATGTAACGCAGGGTCAGGTAAAAGATGGCACTTTCCTAGTGAGTAATTTGAAAAGAGTTTAATAAGGGACAGTTGGCAAAAGTCTGCATAGGGTGTAGTAAAACCAAGCAGTGATGCAGAAACTCAGCAGAGGATCACATCCGAATGGAAGAGGGGAAGATCGGTAACCGGGATCCAGAAAGGTCTTTGTCAAGAGATGTGACTTAGGGGTACAGCCAGCCCTACAGAAAATATGCAAGACAAATTAATATTCTTTCTCTAGTCGCCACTACCTGAACCAGTCTGGAAGACAAAGAACCAAAAACCACAGGGATGTAGTCTATATGTATAAGTGACCTGTGTACCAATCATTGCAAAGAATAGTAGACATTGCATTTGGTTTTATGAATTTAAACTGTCGCTCTGGTAACTCCCCTGTCAGGCTCTGTACATCAACACTATTAACCTCCACCTGCCCTCCAGTTAATATTTTATAACTGCAGAATAATGTCAGTAGAAACTGACATAGGATTACCATTTTATTTTTATAACTTTATTATGGTTATCCTTACAAATTTGAATGAAAATTTTTAATGTATATATTATGTCAAAATAAAGATGATAAAATTAATATTATGATATGCAATTTATCACCAGATTTAGTGAAACACTATGCCTTTCAGTGATTTCTAAACTTGGAAACATATATGATGCCAGATAGCTAAGAAACAGTATATACCCCCATCAGAAACAATATTGCATAAGTCATTGATTTTTATGCTGCAATTACTAGATTAAAAAAAAATCCTGGGTCAGGAGGAAATTGAATCCAATGGTCACATTATTGCAGAATTTGGTACACAGTATGTTTTTCACAGAGTTTCAACCATCAATTCACTTGGCTGTAAATTACCTGGCATTCGGCCTATTAAAGAAAAGCTGACTGAATCTTACTGTGTGCTGCAGAATGGTTATTTGCCAATGTAGTCTAAGTCACACTTTCTATTCATGTGCTGCTCCACAGAACAGCTCAGAAATGTCAGGAATGTTACTGAGCTGCCAATACGTCAAACACATTGTAGAAAGTACATGGTAGAAAGCTTTCCCTTTTGTTTCCTTGATTACATTTGTGTATTCTGAGCTCCTTTATGGCTCCAGATGGGCACCACTTGAACAACTGCTTTTCTTTTTATAAAATATTGCAATGCCATTATGACAGGGAAATATCCATTGTTGTAGTACACCCTGTTTTACCACGATATTATTAACCCAAACCCTTGAGGATTCAGTCCTGTGTTTCAAAAATCGGAAATAGCCACAGGCTTTCAAATTTCTTGAATAATTATCAGTCTGAAGTTGAGAATAGGAGACTTTCTCTTTAGTAATTCAAACCAAATATCTACCTGCCAACTTCCTTTTCCTATTTCTAAATATTCAGTAGCAAATAAACACGAGTTTAATTATCAGGCAGCTAAAACTAAGCATGCAAATTCTACCCTTCTTTCTTCCTTTTTTTTTTTTTTTTTTTTTTTGGGACAGAGTGTCTCTTTGTTGCCCAGGTTGGAGTGCAGTGGCAGGATCTCTGCTCACTGCAACCTCCACCTTCCAGGTTTAAGTGATTCCTCCACCTTAGCCTCCGCAGTAGGTGGGAATACAGACATGCACTACCACAGCTGAATAATTTTTGTATTTTTGGTGGAGAGAGGGTTTTGCCATTTTGGTCAGGCTGGTCTTAAACTCCTGATCTCAAGTGAACCACTCGCCTCGGCATCCCAAATTGCTGAGATTACAGGTGTGAGCCACTATACCCAGACAAATTCTACCCTTTACATTTCTGTCCTGAAGCAGAAAATACACTGCTTTTTGGCACTCGTGGACAGAAAAGAGATTGGAGGTGCAGAATATGAAAGGCAGTGAGTCTAAGAAGCTATGCATTGTAGGAGAAAGCTCAATGAGCAAGAATAAAGACACCTGGGTTCTGCTCTTAATTTTGTCCTACAATAACAACTAAATCTTTTAGCTTTGGAAACCTTATCTGAAAATTGAGGATAATAGCACTTCCCTGCCTTAGTTTATTGGATTATACCGAGAATCAAAGGAGATTTTATTATGGCATTAGAAAATGCTACAGAAATAGTAAAGTTCTCTACAAATACAACGTAAATGAAAATAGAAGAAATCAATTGTTACATGAAAATATACATGGATATCAAAATAGTATTGAAACACACACACACACACACACACGATTCCCAGTAAAGCCT
This sequence comes from Cacajao melanocephalus, assembly GCA_963573385.1. Lineage (NCBI taxonomy): Eukaryota > Metazoa > Chordata > Mammalia > Primates > Pitheciidae > Cacajao > Cacajao melanocephalus. The sequence goes on from CAUYLG010003858.1 coordinate 29,909, forward strand.
TTCTATACAGAATAATCAAATAATCTAGGCTTACAGAATCAATCATTTGGGAAAGCAAAATATGATAAAAGTAATTAATAGAAACCTTTATTACCATATTTACCAAAATGTATTTCATATATTTAAGCAGGATATTTATAAGGTGTTAGGTTAAAGGAAGGAAGGATGGAAGGAAGGAGGGTGAGAGGGAGAGATAAAAAAAGGGGGAAATTCCATAGTCAAATAAAATAAATTTAAAGACTAAATTTAAACAGGTAAAATTTTTCAGATTTTAATACCCTGATATGTAACCTCATCATTTCATAAAGAGGGGTATAGAGAAGGCAGTATAGACAAATTTTTGCCAGTTGAAACTGCTGGAATATACTTTGAAAAATCCTGTTATGTAGGAATTTGCTTAATCAAGTAATTCTGGAAAGCAGCCAAATCCTAGAAGAGTGAAGTTATCAAGTTCCTTGATAACTTCAAACATCAATCAAACTACACACCAAAAAGAATAACCGTGGCTAAGATTTGTTCAGTAATTCACAGACAATAAAACATTCTCACATAATTATCTCTTTTGATTTTCCACCCATTTTTGATGAATAAGTATTGTATCCACACGTGCAGATAAAGAAGCAAATGCTATTGGAGTTTTAGTGTCTAAGATCACAAAGCTGGTGGCAGAACATTAGTCTCAAATGTAAAGTGTCCAATCCATTGAGTTTCTATCATAAACTGCTGCTTTGCTGTTGAAAAAAGGAAGAGGTCTTCTTAGGTTACTAGGCCTACCTTACAGGCCCCACCTTAATGATTTCATACAACCTTCATTGCTTCCCAAAAGCCATCTCCAAATATCATCACATCGGAGGTTAGGGCTTCAACATATGAATGTTGGTGAGGGGACCAAAATTTATTATTATCCTCAATTTTCAGGATCCAAGGCAAACACTAATCTATAACATCAACATTTAACAAACATTAAAGCTATAACAATATCATTTTATACAGTTGAAGACAGGCCTGAGGCATAAATCATAGCTCACAGACTTGTGGTAAGAGAAGTGGGTAGAAAGTGGAGGTAGCATGCCAATTAAGTAGATTAGTGGCATCATTGTAGATAGAAATGGTATTATCAAGTTTCATCAGTTACAATTGGCATGCTGTCTAAGGCCTTACACTTTGGCCATATACAGAATGCCCTGAAGTATTTGCCAGGCTGTAGATCTGGGTCAGTCATTCCATTCCAGCTTCAGGATGAGGAACTAAAACTGCATCATCTATGTGGTCACACACAGTATTGGTGACCACCAAACACCTAGCCGGATATGGTTTTGTATCTGAAGGTCAGGGGGTATAGCTTTGACAAGTTTGTTGTCCTCTGTGATTTTACCCTTGTTCACACTTATTTCCTTGGAGGGGGAAAGGGCCTTGAAAGGACAGAAATCTCCAAGTACTTTCAAAATTATCTGGGTATCTGAATGATTAAATAGGGCTTTCAATTATCTTGATGCATGCAGAGTGTGTGGAGTTCTGCTAAATGATTAAGATGTCCTCTGTTGTAGCTGAATCCCCTTCCAAGGAAAGGGGCTGTTAAGCTGTGTAGACTGTATATATATATATATATATACACACACAGTCACCCATGAAGGATGACTGCTAGGTCTCACTGTAGCCTCATGTGATGGAAATGGGGAGGAGGCACTCTGGCACTTCCTGTGTAAGTACACTAATCCCCTTCATGTGGGCTTTGTCCTCATGAATTAATTAATCCCAAAGTCTCCATCTTCTAATACCATTACCTTGGGAGATAGGATATATATATATATATATATATATATATATATATATATACATATATATATACACACACACATATATATATATATGTACATATTTTATTTTTTCAGAGGCATGTCTCCTGTTTGAGGGGAGGAAATAGGCCACAGGGTAGGCAATTTTATCCAAGTTGGGTGAATCACACTTCTTCACTACTGGTTACTGACCCATAAAGGATGACTGCTAATTCATATGCTGCCTTTCTTTGCATTAATTTTGAAAATAGAATCACTTCCTAAAAATACTTTATTTCCAACTATCAGAAAATTATCATAATACACAGATTTTGAGAGAATAACTCATTTTACTGCCATCTGCTGGAAAGTTGTAGTAATACATATATACACCTATGACTTTTCTATAAGAATGGCACAACTGTCATAGTAGCTTTGTGCCCTACAACTCCATCCCAATCACAGTGATTGGCTGAAGTGTGTGTCCATAATCTAAGCTGGGTCTATCAAAATTTTTGCTGGGAGCTTGCCATGATGACCATCCTTTTCTAGTTGTAAAGTTGTGAAAATGTGAGCCTGAACTTACCGGTGACCAAGGCTCAACTTTGTGGAGAAAATGGTATACAGGCAAGAAGCCAATCCACAAAGAGCGGGTGGGAAGTGGACACAGAAAGAAATAGTTCCAATGATTCTAGAATCTGGCTCCAATTCTACCTGAGGCTTTTTTATCCTTACTTTTGTATGGTTCAACTATGAGACAATTTTCTCTGTTGAATTGAGCCAAAGATTTTGTCACTTGGATAAAATGTCTTCCAACTAACATACATTGGATGATCTCTTAATCCATTTGGGCTGCTATAATAAAGTACCATAGACTGGATGCCTTATAAACAATACAAATTCATGTCTCACAGTTCTGGGGCCTGTGAAGTCCAAGATCAAGGCACTGACACATTTTGTGTCTGGTGAGGTTCTGCCTCCTCTTAGAGACAGGTCTCACTGTAGTCTCATGTGATGGAAATGGGGAGGAAGCTTTCTGGCATTCCCTGTATAAGTACACTAATCCCCTTCATGTGGTGTTTGTCCTCATGAATTAATAAATCCCAAAGGCTCTATCTTCTAGTACCATTACCTTGGCAGACAGGATTTAAAATTAATTTTGGAGGGACAGTCAGACCATAGCAGAGGTCAAATAAAATGAACTCATTATAGTTAAGAATGAGGGCAGGAGGAGATACTCTGAAGTAATCCCACTTTGTATTAGCATCATGTAGAGAATTATCCAATGGTTCCTGCTGGATTATATGTAATTTACCTAGTGGCACATCTACTCTTAGCATAGATTCTTGCTCAATCTTAAAAATATTTGTTGAATTGAATTAATTTTAAAACACAGACACAACAGTTTACTTATTCATTCATTCTGCTAAGTATTTATTGATCAACCTTTTTGCAATAGACACAGTTCTAATTACTCAGAATATTGTGTTGAGTACTTGCATTTAAACTCTCAGATCTCACTTTTTTTTTAAACCTATATACATCAACAGGACATAGCCATCGTGCAAAAACCAGTTGATATATTAAAAGGAGACATTCTCCAGACTAATAGAAAAAAGTCAACAAAATGTATGAATGAACAAGGAGTTCTAGCTCTCAATTCGTTGTTCCCTAGAAGGGATATATTGGATATGCCATTTGGCCTACCAAAGCCTTAACATTTAACTAGATATTCTTTAAATTTATGCTTATTTAAGATTTAACTAGATACTCTTTAAGGCATATAACAAACAGAAATTTAACTAGATGATTTTTAAGGCTTATTCCAAGTAAAAAGAAACCTAAAGTTTTTATTTTAATTTCTCATATTGGTGGTTTTCAAAGTGTGGTCCCCTACCAGCAGCCTAGAAATTTGTTAAAATTCACATTTTAGACCTCACCCTAGACATACTGAACCACATACCCTGGGGCAGGGAGTATAGTAATCTTTTTTTTTCTTAACAAGTTCTGATGGGTGCTAGTGTTTCCCAACCACTGCCTGGACATATAAAATATGCTTAATAGTAAATATACGTATGAAAACTTTTCTAATTTTTCACAGCTATATCACTGATATGGTTAGGCTTAGTGTCCATACCCAAATCTCATCTTGATTTGTAATCCCCATAAGCCCCACATGTCAAAGAAAAGACCAGGTGGAGGTAATTGAATCATAGGGGCAGTTTCCCCCGTGTTGTTCTCATGATGGTGAGTGAGTTCTCAGGAGATCTAATGGTTTTATAAGGGGCTTTTCCCCCTTCACTCAGCATTTCTCCTTCCTGCCACCTTGTGAAGAAGATGCCTTGCTTCCCCTTCACCTTCCGCCATGATTGTAAGATTTCTGAGGTCTCCCCAGTCATGCTGAACTGTGGGAAAAAATATTTTGGAAATATTCTTATGCTTTTTGTGAATTTAAAATTATGTCAATGTCACAGAGTTTTTTTTTCTGTGGGTTAATTACTAGAGATCAAGTGCAGTGGATTAAACATACACATATACACATATGCACATACATTTCAGAATATGAATAAAGCTTGTAACTGAAGAAACAAGAACTAGATGATCTCCTGTAATTATCCAATTCTTCCTATTACAAAACTCAAAAAATGATGAATAGAGAGACAGGAAAAATAAAATGCTGGGTTTACAATCAGTTCTATAAAAGAGTAAGACCCTCCTTTATTTAGAAATGTGTTATCCTAAGTTCACAAGTAATTTGGTTTGGGTGTGTACATTTCTGCTAGTACTAGTACATTAACAAATTTAGAGAATGATTTAGCAGAAATTTTATTAGGTGTCACTTTTGCTGTTTGGTCTCTAGAAATGGAGTCTAAAACATTATACATACTGATCTCTGAGAGAGTCTAGGATTACCCAAGGGAATGAAAGATTTTTCCATAGGGTAATACAAAGATAGGAAGTAAATACACTTGATTTATATTCATGTGCCCTCTTTATTCTGTCTTCTTCCCCTTAATATTTTTAACTCTCTTTATAAAAGTTTCTTCTTCAGACATATTTTATGGAGATTTGATTTAAGTGATCCTTAATGACTAGAAGATAGGGACAGATACCACTGCTGCAATCCTACCAGCTTTCTCAATTTGGGCCTGGAAGCCAATTTTAACTTTTCCCTATTCAGTTAACTCCATATTGTATAAAGATAGAGAGAGATAGATGATAGTCATTATTTCAGAGTGAATTGTGATATGGGTGTGGGTGGTGTGTTTCTAAGCAATAATTATGATTTGATTTTAAGCCAGAATTATTTGTTTCAGTAGCAGCAGTGGATATCATAGGGGTACAGTTTTCTTTCTTTCTTTCTTTCTTTCTTTCTTTCTTTCTTTCTTTCTTTCTTTCTTTTTCTTTCTTTCTTTCTTTTGTCTTTCTTTCTTTCTGTCTTTCTGTCTTTCTGTCTTTTTTTTTTGTTTTTGAGACAGAGTCTTGCTCTGTTGCCCAGGCTGGAGTGCAGTGGCACGATCTCGGGCTCACTGCAACCTCCACCTCCCAGGTTCAAGCAATTCTCTGCCTCGGCCTCCCAAGTAGAGTAGCCGGAATTACAGGCATGTGCCACCATGCTCGGCTAATTTTTGTATTTTTAGTAGAGATGGGGTTTCACCATCTTGGCCAGGCTGGTCTTGAACTCCTGACCTTGTGATCCACCCGCCTAGGCCTTCCAAAGTGCTGCGATTATAGGTGTGAGCCACTGTGCCTGGCCTGTTTTTCTAAAATCTGTAGTGAATGAGATTCAGAGTAGCATGGACCTCGTCTTATATTGTGGGAGGATTATTTTGTCACTGTGAGGGAAAAGACAATTTACTTTCCTCCTCACCAATATCCCTGCCTAAAGTCACTTAACTTTGAGTTTGGGGGCTTTCTTACCCACTTGCCTACTATTAAGAGTCAAAAATAATTCAAATCTAGAAGAATAGTACTTTCTTTTTTCCCTATCATTCTCTCTTGCCCTTTTTAACAACTGGGGGAGTTTGTAAACCTGATATAACTATTTTTAATGTTATGTTTTTATAAAATGAAGAATTTGAAGAGATAAAGGATGTTAAAAAATGTAATTCTCCCTACCTCAGAGAACTCAAGAATATTTCTTATCACTTCTAATCATTTCTTCTCTTTTTCTTCTTTCCCGTTTGCATGCCGCAGACTTATTCTTATATCTCTTCTTATTTTGTCTTTCCAGCAGCATCTGCTTTTCACCTTTCTTAATTTCTTCCCCTGATCTTTCAATGCAGTTTTCAACGGTTTTCTTTTGACACCACTTTCACATTTCAATTTTTTCTTTTGTTCTCTTTCTTCTTCTATGTTCCACATGTGACTTCTAAAGATTTTGTAAAGATGAATTGTCCAGGATGAAGAGAGTGATTGATTAAGAGCCTGCAGAACTGGGAAGAGGAGAGCTGCCAAGATTTTCTTCATGTGTAGAAGCATAGTGGAGTTACCCAGAGTGTGAGAGGCAAGAAACAGAGAGCCTTGCTAAGGGATGACCGAAAGGGGAAGCCTATTAAAAGAATGATCTGGAGGAGTACGCAGTGAAGAAAATAAAGTAGAGCCAGCCTGCCGGGTCAGTAGCTAATAGGCCATGGGTTTGCAACTAAGGAAATTAAAACTCTAGCTAATGAGAATTGTAGACACCTACTGAGAATGAACCGAAGGCTTCCTATTAACCTGCCTCCTTGGGTCTTTCCGACAGAACAGTGAGAAAGTTGTTTCCTATTTGTTTAGTAGCAAAAGACTTGAAACGGAGGTTTAAAAAGGATGAAAGAGAAGTTGGAGGCAAACTCTTGGCTCCTTCACGAGGTCCAAATAGGATGTCTCCTCTACTCCACTCAAAATGTAAATCAGCATAGGTCACAAAAAGAGGAAGGACAGTTAAAAAGAAAAGAAAAAGAAAAAAAGAGTTGGGTCAGATAAGACGTACAGCCAAGATGACTTAGACAGTCACCGGGGATTTGGGGTATTGGGACTTCAAATTAATAAATCTGATATTAGCTTTGTGGAATTAGCAGGATTAGGGTACCTCTTTCAAGAACACTGGTTAAATTCATGAATTCAATAGATGAGCATTAGTTATTATATGCACCCCCCCCCACTCCCCCGTTCTTTTTCCTGCAAAAGTTAAGAAGTCTGTTTAACTCGCAGGTCACCAGGAGAGTGATTAGAGGCCTCTGGACATCATTTGGGTTTGGATAAACATGTAGGGACACTTTACAGACTCTTTCCAACTCCTGATCCCACTGTGGTTCTTTCTGAATTGATCCAGGTCCCTGCTAGCGAGTGAAGCAGAAGGAATCTAGGCTAGTTGTGAGCTGACACACAGCAGGCGGAGATGATGGGGGTATTTCAGAACCAAGAGGAGGGGGCGACCAGGACACGGACTTGTCTCCCCGCACCTTGATGCGAAGGTGGTTTGGGAGAGACCCCGAAGGGCAACGTCGAGGGGACTGCAGGCGGCAGCCCTGGCGCGGCGGCCCGGCGCCCCTTTCCGCGGGGGGGGTGCAAGCGCGTGTGCGCGAGAGCGGCGGGCGGCGGCGGCAGGAGGAGGCGCAGGCGCGCTGCTCGCCCGTCTGCAGCCCCGCGCCTAGCGCCGCGTCTCGGGAGTTGATGGCAGCACCACTGTGCGGCCGCCCGGCCGAGCGCGGAGCGCAGCCACACGCCGCTGCCCAGGGAGCGCCCAAGATGTGGGGTGACCGGGGCGGCAGCGGCCGTAGCAGCGCCAGGGACGGGGGCACACAGCAGCCTCCGCTCGCCAGCCTGTCCTGACCTGCCTCGCTTGCCCCCAAAGAATGTCAGCCAAGTCTAAGGGGAACCCCTCCTCGTCCTCTCCAGCCGAGGGGCCGCCGGCAGCCTCCAAAACCAAGGTGAAGGAACAGATCAAGATCATCGTGGAGGATCTGGAATTAGTGCTGGGCGACCTGAAGGACGTGGCCAAGGAACTTAAGGAGGTGAGAGGTGCGGGGGTGGGGAGGGAGTTCGGCGCCCTTCGACCCCTAGGGGTCTCCGTCCCATTTTCGGTAGGGACCGCCAGATTTCCAAACTCCTGGGAAACTACAGAAAGACGCCTGCAGACGGACTTTCTTTGCTCCGGGGACTCCTGAGAGGAGTTGCTGTTGTACTTTCTAATTTTTTTTTAAATTAATCAGGAAGGAATCAACTAGTGTTTTAATCGATGGACCTAGGCTGGTGGGAGTGTGAAGGCACGCGTGTCTCTGAATCTGTGTGTGTGACGACGGGGGAGAGGGTTAGCTGGGGGTGTGTCGGCAGAGGAAGTCGTGAGCAGCCCGGCCGGAGCGTGCAAGATGCTCCTCTTCTGCCCTCTTGCTCCTCCAGAGTCCTTTGGCAAGTCCGCTGCCAGTCTGGCAGCCTCCTCAAGTCGGGGCTGAAGAGGGGCCGGGTTCTGGGCCATGGGCCAGATCAGGGAAGGCAGCCTGAGGGAAGCTTGGCTCAGACTCCGCTCCCAGTCTCCCGAGCCTCGCTGCAGGGAAGGCGACCCGAGCTGCTGGCAGCCTTGGGGCTAAGGAGGGGGTCTGGGACTTTTTCACTTTCTGAAGCATCCGCCGCTCCCTTCGAACGTCGTTCCCAGTAACTCCGGGCCTTCTCGCCACCCTACCTCTCCTTCCTTCCTTCCACCCTCTCGCCACTTGGCACTGAACCCGAGGAGCAGGACCCCCAGGGAAGTGTGTGTGTGGCCGGGGTTTTGCCACTGGCGTCCTGGCTCTCTGGAATTGGGACTGCTTCGGTTCTTCCCCTCTTCTCCTATCCCACTTTTCTGTTCAGCGCTACCCCCGTCTCCGCGTCCCCCAGCCCTGAGTGATCCGGATGGAAAGAAGCAGAGATGGTGTCAGGGCTGAGGCTGCGTAACTCAGGCGGCGGCTCCGGGCGGGGGCGGGGGCCGGGGCCGGGCTGGGAGGGGTGGGGTCTCCCGAGCCGGGCGGGCTGCTGGCGGCGTCGCGGAGCTGGTGGCAGAGTCCCAGCGCGCTGCTCACTACTGAAAGGGCTTCTGGTGCGGTTCTCGGTGAGGGAGTCCCAGCTCCACTTGCGTGAGAGCTAAGACTGGAACTTCGAAGGTGGTGGTGACTGCAGCGGGAAAAGAAGGGGTGGGGCGTAGTCTAGGTCCAAAATTGTTATCCTGTTTCTGAAGCCAAGCGGAAGGAGACTGAGGGTTGCTTGGATGACGGGCCTTCAGAGATTAACCTCCTGTATTCAATTTCCAATCCAAATTTCAAGAGCCCCCTCGTCTTCCCCTCCCCCTCATTACCTCTGTGAACTGAACCCCGCATTTGTTACCTAATGTAAGTCAGCTAAAACAGGCCGTTCGTCGCCAGGGTTAGGTTTGCCAATGGCAAATATCGTTCCTGTAGGTTATTCCACCGACAGAACATAATTACTACTGAGGTCCTGGGAGTGGCTGTTAATGTAGATTCAGCGATAAAACTTGTTTGTGTTTTCAGGGTTTCTCTAGGATTATTGCTTCACAACTGGTTGACAGATGGTGGGGTTATGCAGTGAAATTCAATTCTAAAAATGCTGCCCCTTTCTTTGTTATTCTTTTATATGACATCTTTGGCAGACTATGTTTTCATCTGAAACATTATGGCGCTTTAAATGAAATTGGGTATGTTTCTTTCGGCAGAATTGTGCTTAATAGTTGTTGAGGTTTCTAAGGCGGGGGATGTGGAAAATCTACAGCGGCACAGAAACGTATTTACTGTTTTCATGAGGCTGAGACTAAAAGGTAGTTAATCAAAATTCTGCGTCTCTGAGCCATACTTCCTTATGTTGTAATGTCCATCCACTCACTTTTTTTTTGCACAGAATAAATGACAAGAAGCTACAGACAGTCTTGGTTGTGCTTTGCATCATTATTTTATGGACATTTAGATACCAAGTAGATCTGTAGTGAAACCTTCAGCCTCCCTGTGGTTCTTGGTTAGAATCACAAAAATGTAAATCAGGAAGTCTGTTGATACCACTTTCTGTGTCTTCATTACTGAAGATTTTTTAAAGGTGAAAAGGTATCTTATATGAGGTATAAAAAGCAGAGATAATGTACAACCCAGTAGATGAAAATATCTGACAGATCTAGAGATACAATTTTGACTTAACATTTTGGAAGCTTTGTTTGGCTTAAAGACTTGTTTGAGCAAAAATCTTACCGTGAAACTGAAATTTATAACTGATAAATGATGTGTTGTGGCTGTTAATTACTTTTGTGTGGGTATTGTCATTCTAGATTTGCACAAGAAAGCGTACATACTATGGCTGAATCTGAAAACATTGACTATTCATATAATATGAAATAAAGTATTTTGAGAACAAAGTATTTATAGGGCATGTTTAACCTATGACATCTTGCAGTTGTCCAGTATTTATCTTTATAGGATAATCCTACATATGTGAGTGAACATGTCTTTGATGTAGTTTTGAATAAAGAAATAACAAAACTTTTTACATTACAAAGTTTGTTGGTTTCTGTACATGAATGTTGCTATGAATTCATCAGTTGTCATATTCAATATTCTGTCAGTTTAAAATTAGTACATGTTAAATATACACTGCTATATTTAGAATTCTAATTCCTTTATTGGCAATGCTATGCTTTCAGACCATGATATATTTTAATATAAATTATCAGTGAGCTTTTCTTAACTTGGAACAGGAATTAAAAATTAAAAAGTAGTTATGACTATATCACTGTGTTAGTCATCATATAGTATTTGTTTTTCCTTTCTGCTTTGAAAAAATCTAGTTAAAATGCAATCTTCTTTAACTCTGTTCTTTGTTTTTGCATAATTTCTGCACCAACAATATTAAACTTTAGTTTGATGGTACTCTGAAATTGCTTTTCTTTATAGAAGTTTTGTGGGCTTAAGTCATCTGAAAACTCAGGTATTAGGATAGATTCAAACATAATAATAATTGCTTGAAACACTTTGATAAGTAGTGACAAAACTCTAGTCTGTTCAGCAAGAAGAGTTGTTATTTTGGGTATCTGTTTTATGATTATTTAGTTATAATTACTTAATCAGTTTTAACTGGATTATGTATTAGAAGCAGAGGAACAGGCTTTCTAGAAAGTCAAAGAGCAGCTTTATTCTACTCTCAGAATTTAGTAAAATCTTAAATAATTTATTTGACTTTTCAGAAATAATATGGCTTCTTTGGTCTTTTAAGCTATTAATATATTGGAAAAGTCTTTAATATAATTCAATATACTTATTAAGCACCCACCAAGTTCAAAGTACTATACCATGTTTTAAATTGCTACCAAGGTGAATAAGTTGTAATTTCTAGTCTCAGTGAGCTCCAAAGGTTAGTTAGGGTTATATTTATCCTGTCCTTCAACACCAGTGGTATAAAAAGGCATTGTGGCCTTTAGTGGCCACTCTCAATGTAGACTTGGAGAAATAGAGAATTGAGAATAAGAATGAGTATATGTTGATTTATAAACCGATACATGCTGCATACTTAGCAGTATGGCAAGTCTTTGATGAAGAAAGAAGCTTAAAAGGATGAAAATATATGAATTTTAAGAAATTTACAGTTGATTTGGTTGTCATGATTAACAAAAATGGATCAATCCTATATACAGGAGATTATATATTCAAATGTTGTAACTAAATAATGAAGATTTCCATGAAAGGTAAATCTCTTGGAAAAATGGAGAGTTTAAAGGGAAGATCTTGAATTCTTCTTTTTACTAATGTAAATAAGGTTTTAAGAGGTAGACAGGAAGTAAAAGAAAATAGTTTTGGGCTACAAGATTAATCCATGTTACACTCTTTTCTACACATTGAAAAATAAAAATAAAACAGTGGTGAAACTGTAGAGTTTTAGGGATAAAATTAACCATAACTGAAAGAGCAGGTGTGAATGATACTTTTTCACTAAGAAATGTAGAAACAAAGCAATTGCTTTTTAAAACTAGTTCTCAAATAATCTAATGCTTTTGAGTAGCAATATGTCTGTTCTTTTATGAAGATACTGATAAACTGTTTTGCATTAAATGCTGGTATTAATATGGGATCACTTATCTTAGTGGTCAGAGTGACATTGGAATCTCTAATAAACAGCCTTTTATCTGGAAACAAAATTAATTGCAGCCTTAGCTGGATTCTCTTTTAGTTTAGACTTGTTATAACTTGAGCTTTTCTTGTAGTGTTTATTTTTATGATTTCAAGTAACAAGACTACTATATGAGTTGTAAAAACATTTATGTAAATAATTTCTTGAGAGTCTCTCTGAGTAGACATGATTCTAACGGAGGAACCAAGTTAAAATAAGTTGTTTTGTTGTTGCCTTAGAATCACTCAGTGACTGGACTCCGTTGGTGAGAAGTTGCCATGAACTGGAAGGCACCCATGATTTGTCTTATAATGGCATAAACTGAAATAAATTCGAATTTAATTTTGAAAAATCTGAAATCCACAGGAAACATTCTGATTTGAACTGATGATAAGAGAATTAACAACTATCTGAAAAATATTTTTACTTTTAAATATTCCTCTTTTAATAGCTTAACCACTTGATGTTCTGTAGTTTATTGTTCTGGAAAATCTTTCTGAGTGTTTTTTGGTTAATGAGCCATGCATAAAAAATCCATTAAAAGAAAAAATTGTAGAGAATAATCTCTGAAGTATTTTCTTTTCGTTTGAGACAGTGTCTTACCCTGTCACTTAGGTAGGAATGCAGTGGTAGAGATCTTAGCTCACTGCAGCCTCCATCTCTTAGATTGACACAGTCTTACCACCTCAGCCTTTTGAGTAGCTGGGACTACGGGCATGCGCCACCATGCCTGGCTAATTTTTAATTAATTTTTTGTAGAGATGGTATCTTGCTATGTTCCCCAGGCTGGTCTTGCTCATCCTCCTGCTTAGGCCTCCCAAAGTGCTACAATTATGGGCACCAACCACCATGCCCACCTCAAAGTATTTTCCAAGTTCTAAAGCCGTGAATAATTAGTTCACTTAATTGTAGCAATAGTCATACTTTTACTACTCTATACAACAGTCTACCTCCCCAAACTGTGGTATGTTTACCAAATGCTAAACGGCTCTAAAATTTTTCTTTACTTAGGCATGATGGCCTAGCATGTTACCAAAAATAATTTTGAGAACATGGAGATAGCTAATAATCATCCAACGTTCTCTATTTCCAATGAATTAAAACATTCAACACTTAGAGAATTAGCTGATAAGAAATTCAAGCAGCCTTAAAGTAATAGACAGTGTGTTTCAGGCAATAGTGAAGTAATAGATAATATAGCCAGTGTAATAGGTTTCATTATTACCTGGATTATGTTATTTTCATTCTTGCTTCTCTTAGGATCTCAGATACTGAAATCTAAATGTAGGAAAAGAGATAGAAATGCAAGTTTGAGCAAAACATATTTTCCCAAACTATAGAACCTTTCTTCTGTAGAGCTAGTTAATGAAACATTTCATGGGCAGCTTTTGAGAATTACAGTAATAAAATTCCAGTAGGTTACTGATTCAACTCTGATTGAAATATACATAACTGATATCAAGCTGTAAATACAAGACTGACAAACAACAAAGGGCACAATTTTTTTTTGAAAAATTGAATTTATTTTTTCTGATGTTAGGAGAAATACATGAATATTATAGAAAGTTTGGAAAAATCTAAAGAAATATAAAGGAGAAAATAAAAATTATCTTTAGTACCACATAAAAACAGATATACTAAACATTTTGTTATATTTCCTTTTAGTCTTTTTGTATGCATATTTTAACATAGGTGAAGTTATAAAAAGTTATAAATTATAAGTAATGGCATTTTCTACTTTCTTGAATCGTATAGACCATAACTGTTACACAGATTTGCTATAAGTTAATTCATACATCCCTTAATATTGGGTATTCTATTTATTTCCAGTTTTTTATGGTATTGAATATCACTAGAAAGCAGTGTTGGCAGTATGAATAGCTAACAGAGGTCTTACTCTCTGCCAGGTACTCTTCTCAGTGCATTTATTTATATTAAATAATCTAATTCTCAAAACAGATAGATGAGGTAGGTACTAATATTGCCTATTTTACAGATAAGAAATCTGAGGTTAGAGAAATTAAGTCATTTGCCCAACATCACTTGACTTGTTAGTGGAGAAGTAGGTTTCATTGCCAGATAGCTTGGTGTTGGAGAACAGCATTCACCACCAAGCTCTATCATGTTTCCTATTTTTTTTTAAACATTTTCTTAGACATCAAGGATCTAAAAGCTTTAAAATTCTCAATTCGTATTGCCAAACTGCCTTCTAAGGAGTTTTTACAAATTTTTACTTGCAGCAGTAGTATATGTGTGGACACTGTTTCTTAAATTTGGAGTGAAGCCAATAAACCGTTTCATTATTTCATTAAGGCTTGCTGTGTATCTTCATGGTAACAGTCATTGTTTTTGTGGATTGCAGAAAACAGTATTGAGACAAAATTAATAGTAAATTAGACCTTGCAGTTTAAAATTTTCAAATAAAGAGGTGCTGTGATTACCTTTAACTTATTCAACAAAAATATTCATAAGAATATTACTTAGCTTTTTAATATTCTGGCTGAGAAAATAAAGGAATAACTAATGTGGAAGCTTGTTGATATCTAGCATGGTACACAATTGTTTCAAATGAATATAAATAATTTGGAATATGTTATTCTTTTTTGTTGCTATCAAATTACCTTAGAAGAGAGGCATTATCCTTAAGCTTTCTGAGATGTTTGGGATTTGGCAGTTCTCTTGCTTTTTGCTATGACTGATGAATTAGAGAATCTTGTTGAATTCTTTACTAGGAACAATATTATTGAACTCGCTAATGATGTCATATGTATATTATAATTAGATTTCTTGTATTAACTTTAGTGCTATCAATTATAAACTACCTCCTGTCTCCCACATATAAGGCATATAAGAAATGGCTTTATTCTAAAACTGTTTTTTTTTCCAGTATATTCTGAATAGAAATGTTTTTATTGTATTGAAATTTAGTTCATTAGGAGAATTGCTCTGAATTGTTTCCCTTAGAAACTGGGAACCCAAAGTCAGCAGTAATTCATCTTTAAACAAGAGCCAGAAAATAGCATTAACTGAAATGAAAAAGTAAATACATATCTATTATCCAAGTCGAAGCAGACTCATAAGGTAGTCTGTCAACTCAGGACAAATGTTGTCTTGCTTATATGGGATTCGCTATTTATTTATTTAGAATGGAAAGACATGAGGATTTCAAAGGAATTAAACTCCCAGACCCCTCTTTCAGACAAGAAATATTAGCATTGTTAGGAGTGAATTTCTATTCATGATGTTTGTTTTCTCTCTTTCTGGTTTGCAAATGCTACTTCACATTGGTGTTTGAGATACATGTTTATTTGTAGAATAACTGAAGTCAGGCAAATTACATACTTTGCTCATTCAGTCAGTTATCATGGTGTTTGGGACACTATAAATAGATCTTCAACTACAGATAACATATGTCATCCTTGTCTGGAAAAAGCATATTTGATGATTTCCGACAGGTTCTTTCTCTAGTACCACACAAATGGTAACAGATACGTTGGTGTGCATTTTCCCCTTTCACAATATCACATCTTATCTTAAGATTTCAAACTATATTTATATGAGAGAAAAATACTGGGTTAAAAAACATTTGTCAAATCAATTGCCTTCCAGCATCAGTGGTTGTTAATATTCCCCCTCCCCCAGCATCACAAACTCCTTTGAAAGAAGGAAAAAAGTTGGGGTTATTTCTTCTTGAACAAAAGCTCATGCAAATGTAGTTGCTACACATGTTCAGAGAATCTTGGGGGGGTGGGAATGACTCAGATACTAAGAGGCAAAACAAGTAGTTGATTGCCATTTTATTTTTTTTTAAACTTTAGCTAATTGTTTGAGGTTTAGCTCCATAACTTTCAGAATTAAAAGTCCTGGCTCTAAAAAAAAAAAAAAAAAAAAAGAAATACTGATGGCTGTGGTTTGATGTTTTTTATGTGGAGGGAAAAATGAGTGGCATAGCAACAGTTTACTTCTCTTAGAATGTAATGTCAGTGTGAAAACAGTATATTTATAATCCATTACTTTGCAACAACTGTAGACTACTTGTATGTCTAAAGGTCAACTCTCATTTTGTTGTTTCTCATGATGTGTGCCATAGTATGTCACTAAATAGATGGACAAAATGTTTTCAGAGCTCATTGTAAATTAAGCATATTCTCTTCTTAAAACTGATTCCAGAACAGCATTTTTGTTTTATTATTTTCTTGTGACATTAACATGAATTATGAAAGTCATATTGAATTCTTGATATGTGTAAATCACTATGCTGAAGAATGTAAAGTTGCAAATATAAATAAGCTTAATCATCTGCCCTTGAAGAACATCACCTCCAGCAAAGTGAATGTTACCTCTGGTAGGCTACTTTAGAGTTAAGGCAGTGTAGAATGTGTAAAGGGCCATTCAGGTACACACAGAGTGCAAAGATGGAAGAAGCATTTGTCTCACTTTCTGTTTTAATTAATTCCTCTCAGAATTAATGAGTTCTAAACTCTATTTATTGAAATATATAGCAAATCCTGTAATGATACATCATAATTTTGGGATATGAGGGCAAGCCATTCCAACTCATACATGTGGTTTTGTTATTCCATATTACAACATTATTCTTAGGGATTATGTTAATATGTTCTAAACTTTTAGCCCATATTACTAATGCCAGAAGTTTACTATGATGAAACAAATCTCTCCCAGTGAGAAGATCTGTTACCAGATACAAATACATTTGAAAACTTTAAGCAATAATTATTCTTTTAAAAATTTGTTAAAATAAATAATGATTTACATACATGTGACAATAATGCTTTTTTTGTTCTTTTTTGTTCTTTTTTTGAGACAAGAGCCTCACACTGTCACCCCAGGCGGGAGTGCAGTGACAAGATCACAGCTCACTGTAGCCCCAACTTCTAGACTCAAGCTATCCTCCCACCTCAGCCTCCTGAGTAGCTGAGACTATAGGCATGTGCCACCACTCCTGGCTATTTATTTATTTATTTATTTATTTATTTTTTGAAGAGACAGGGTCTTACTACATTGCCCTGGCTGGTCTCAAACATCCGAGCTCAAGTGATCCTCCCGTCTCAGGCTCCCAAAATGCTGGGATTATAGGCATTAGTCACCACCCCTGGGCAATAAAGCTTTTATAGGTATGTGATTTCTACATTTTAATAAGAATGTGAAAAACTGTAACAGAATTACTAAAAATGATAAGCAAGTAACAATTTTCTGTTTACTTTTGATGACAGTGATAACACTGTGAGCTATTATTAATTGTAACAACTTTGTAATTTTAAAGCCCAAATATAATAAATATATTTATTCAGTTATATGTAGAATGATGTATAAAATTGATTGTTTATTGCATAGATCAATGTTTTTGATAAATGTTTGGTGTTATCTCTTTTTTTTTTTTTAAAGAATAGGAGAATTTTCAGTCTGTTTTGCTCAGTAAGGTGGCATAGTATAGAGGGGTGAGAGCACAAACTCTGAAGCCAGGTTGCTTTGTTTCAGATTGTTCTGCTGTGCAATATTGAGCACATTATTTAATTTCTCTCTGCTTTCATTTTCTCCTTAGCATGGCGATAGTGACAATGTTATGTGTGGTATTGACTGGTTATGAAGATTACATGAGTTCTATGTAGAGTGTTTAGAATAGTTCCCATGCATAAAGCAAGCATTGTATGTGTATCTGTCATTATTGTTATTATTTGAATTTGCCTGAGCCCCTTTATTCATTTATTCAACAAGTAGTATTTAGCACCTATTGCATACCAGGCACTGTTCTAGTTGCTAGCGATATAGTGGGGAACAAAACAGGCAAAATTCCTTCATGGAGTGTACGTAGTGGATGCGGAGGGCAAGGGGAAGATAGGTCAGTAAAATAAATGCATCAAATATTAGAAGGTGATTGATCTTATGAAGTAATAGAAGATTATAATGGGATAAACAGTGATAAGGAGGAAGTGCAATTTTAAATAGGGTGGTCCAGAATAACCCTCACTGAGAAAGTGGCATGGTGGCATCAGGGGAAAAACTTGAAGGTGAAGGAGCAAACAGTAAGGAAATCTAGGGGAACATTTTCCCAAGTAGGGAACAGCAGCCCAAGGGCCCTATAGGGGCAATTTCCCATGCAGTTGCAGAAGAACAAGGAGGCCAGTGTGGCAGGAGTGGAGGAGAGGGCAAGAGTAGCAGTGATAAGGTCAGATAGATATGAGGGATGCGTATAAGGATTTTGACTCTTTTTTGAGTAAAATAAGACTTTTGAGCAGAGAGGTGACTAAATCTGATATACTTCCTTCTTTTTACCTTTAATTGTTAGCTCAGGATTTCTCAAACTCTGCACCATTTGACATATTGGGTGGATAATTCTCTGTTGGGGGAATTGTCCTGTGCATTGTAGGATGGTTGGCAGCATCTATAACCAGATGTCAGTAGCAACCAAAAATGTCAGTGTGACAGTGGAAAATGTTTCTAGACCATGCCAAATGTCCTCTGGGGGCAGGGGACTCCCCTCTGTTGAGAACTACTGCTCTTGCTCTTCCAACTTATTCCATATTACTTAATATTGCTTTTGCTACCTTTTTCTTTCTTAATGCTTATCCATTAAGCACTGAGACATCATGTCTCTTTCATGTCTTGTATTTGCTTTTTTTTTTAAAATCATTATCTTAATTTTTCTTTACATTTACCTAATTCTTTTTCCTTAATTCAACCAACTTTAAAAATGTGCCTTCTGATTTCCATCCACCACTTCCATTTTCTTGCTTTCCATTTTTCTCGCAATGAAATAAACGTTAAATTGAAAAATTCTAAAGGATTTTTGTAAATATGCCTGTTTTAGGATTTGGGGTAAAAAAGGAGATACTCAGAAGGAATGAGGGGAGTAGCCAAGGCTAAGCTGCTTGTCTTCTTGCCAGTTAGTTTGTGAGTAAGATCAGAAGCAACCTTGACTAGTGGAAGGCCTTTTGTCTCATCCATCAGTTAGTCCTATGCTGCTTCTGCCTTTTTCATTTCTGTAGGCAGAAGAGAAGTTAGAATGGTGTCACTGCTGTCTGGTAGGACATAAATTATAGATGATGGTGACACTGATGATACAGATGACTCACAACTGTTAAATGCTCCTATGTACCAGACACTATTGTGAGTTAACTCATTTAATCCTCATAGCCACCCTTTGAAATACCTATAATTATTCTATGGATGAGGAAGCACAGACAGGTTAACTAGGAGCACATGTTGGAGTTTAACTCTTGATTATTTCCTCATTTCCACCTTTAAGCGGAAGTCCATGACCCGCTCCCTAATTCCTGGCAGCCACATAGTCACTCTGCTATTTTTCAGTCTTTTAACTTCTATATAATCTCTTTTTTCTCTTTTTCATCCTCTGCCTTCTTTAAATCATGTCTCTTTTTTTTCTTGTTTTTTTTTTCTCCTTTCTCCTCTACTTTCTGTCTTACTGTTTTTCTCATTTTCTGCCTTTTGCTTCCATATCCACCTCTTTGAAATCCATATCTAATTTACTCATTTTAAAAAAAGGTTTTTTTTGACACTTTGGGAGGCAGAGGCAGGAGGATTGCTTGAGGCCAGGATTTTGAGGCCAGCTTGGGCAACAGAGCAAGATCCTGTTTCTATAAGAAATGAAAAATAAGCTGGGTGCTATGGTATGTGCCTGTTGTCCCAGCTACTCTGGAGCCTGAGGTGGGAAGATTGCTTGAGCCCGGGAGTTCAAGGTTCTAGTCAACAGTGATCATGCCACTGCACTCAAGCCTGGGTGACAGAGAAATACTCTGTCTCAAAAAATTAAAAAGAAAAAAACAGAAAAAAATATTTCTTTTATTGCCTGCTATATGCAGGGTACTAGGCAAGTCCGTATAGATAAAATAACAAAACATATGTGGCCCCTGACATCTTGGAACTTATATTTTAGTAGAGACACATTATTCAAATAATAATATAATATGTGTGGAAGGGTATTAAGGGTTATGAAGGAAAAGTACATGATGCAACAAGAGCATAAAATCATTGATATAAGTCTTGTTGATTCTTGCTGAAAAGGGGATTTTTATCAGCTGCTTTCTTTCCAACTGCCACCTCTCTAATCCCTATGCTGTTAATTTCCTGGATGATGTTTTAGTAGCCCTAGAGCTAAGTTATCTGTCTTTTGTTCTCCTCTGCCAGTTTATTCTCTAAACAATGCCAGATTAATCTAACACACTGCTTTCTTTGGGCCGGGGCCCCTGCTTAAAAGATCACACGCTATCTCCTATTACATAAATGTCAAGTGACCAAACCCAGCCTTCCAGCCTGACATTCAGTGGTCATATCTTAACAATTTGGCCTTATCTCTGTCTTTCCTTCAGTGAGTAACACAGAGACCATCCCGGACAATCTTGACATTATCACAATATTTTACCCAACTTGATATCTATACCCCTTATGTTTATAATCTGTACCCCACTATCTTGGATTTGCTTGTGTCACTTCACAGTTATTCCCTGTTTGTGCATTAAGATCTAGTAATCTTTCTCTGTTGATTACTAACTATATAACCTTCAATAAAACATTTTGAAAGTCTCACTCTTATTGTCTGATGAGGAAGTTGAACTTGAAAATTCAATTCCGTGTAATACTTATTAGGGACCAAAAACCATCATTCTACCCCTGTGTGTATCAGCCTGTTATTTCCCATTTACTCAAGAACATCATTAGTATTCCTCCTCTAGCTCTCATATACCACCATTTTTTTTCTATCTCCCCTAAATGATTCTTATCATTATACAAATGAAAACAAATATTAAACCCCCTAAAAATTACCATCTGATTTCTTAGCTCTCCTTTACAAAACAACAACAAAAAACTTTGATTCTCTATGCTTGCTGTCACCTACTGTTGTTTCCTAAACCCACTCCAGTCAGATTTGTACTCTTACTACCATACCAAAACTGCCTCTATCAAGGTTGTCAGTGACTCCATGTTATTTAATCCAATAGTCAATCCTCAGTCCTAATCTAGCAGCAGTTGACAATCTCTTTAATAATCTTTCTTCACTTGCTTGAAGAATGACCATTTCACCTTGCTGATTTTTCTTTTTGTTACCTTCACTTATTCCTCCTCTAGGATGCCTAACTGAAATTTTTATTCTTTAAACAAAAGTGCTCTTCTTGGAGTTTTATTCAGCCTTGTGAATAAATTCCATTTATATGTCCATAACTCCCCAATTTGTATCTCCAGCCCAAACCTTTTTTCTGAACTTGTGTAGCCAATAGTCTCTTCATTATCTCTACTTTGCTAAGAGACATCTTGATTTTACCATGCAGCAAAATGAACCCAGATCTCCTCCCTCCCCCAAAACCCAATTCCCTTGTCGGTTGATGGCATCTCCATCCTTTTAGAACTGGGAGTCATTATTAATTCTTCTTTCTCTCATGTGTTATATCCAATTCACTAGAAAGCCTAGTTTGCTCCATCTTCAAAATATTTCCAGAATCTGACCAATTTTTATCTCTTTCACTGTTAACATACTGGTTCAAGCCACACATTATTTCTCACTTTGATTGCTACAATAGCCTCCTGGCTATTCTCCTTCTCCTTTGCTCCCTTAAACCTTTCTCAGCATTATCAGTCAGGGTAAAGTTAGACCAGGTTACTATTTTCAGATCCCTGTAGCAGTTTCTCATTTTACTCAAGGTCAGAACACTTACTGTGGCTGTCTTTGTCCACAGTTGTCCTCCTTTCCTTGTTTATGTCCTATCTTATTTACTGCTTTCTTTGTGGCTCTCCTTGCTTCAGGCTCAGTGGCAGTAGTCTACTGTTACAGGAACAAATGTGCTATGCACATTTTCGTGTCTAAATCCTCACCTGAGCAAACTCTCATCTCACTCAACCTTTGCTCCAGTGGCACCACACTGCAGCCATGTGCAGACAACTCCACATGTTGTTGTATGTGCCAGCATTTCCTATTCTTCTTTCCTTTTTTCTCAATAATTATTACCTTTTTGTATACTGAACAATTTATTTCTCATATTTATTGTTTTCTGCCTCCAGCTCCTGAAGGCCAGTGACCTATTTTTGTTCCCTTTTTGTATTTCAGGTTCTTAGAGCAGTGGGTGGCATGTAGTAGATGTTCATTAAATGAATTAATAAATTACTGGATCTCTTCTTACTCTAAACTCGTACTTCCAAAGTTCTCCAGGATCAAAGCTATTACCTTTTACTTTCTACTGCAATCCAGTATTTGGTAGATACTTATTAAATATTTTATATGGATTATTTATCTACTTGCCTGTTATATATGGTGGTAGTTTTTGGTTTGGCTGGGAGGGAGCTCTTGTTTCTCCTACTTCGATTCAATAATCTACTGGTTTCCATTAAACTCATCCTATTCCCATTCACTTCAACCCATGTTCTTATTTTTTGGAATAGACAAAGGATCTCTAAGCAATAGCTAGTACCCTGAATGCTTACTGTGTGTCACAGTTCTGAGTTTTTTAAAAATATTAACTTATCCCCTCTCATCTCCCAACCAGTGGCTCCCACGTTGTCCCTCCTAGGTGGAAATTTTGGAGACATTGTGTCTATGTATACCCTAAATGTGGCCTGGAATCTCAGGATTTCATCTTCAGACAAAAGTCTGACTCTGATTTGGGAGTGCCCATTTTTTCCCTTTTGCCTAGAAGTGTCATTTTAAACTCTCAGAAGTACTTAGAATTATATATTCTTAATCAGATGTAATTTTACTTTCTTCTAATAGAATATATAAACTAAAATGGGAAGAAAGTATATCTACTTTTTACAACATTCTCTCTTTTTTCTGCTCCTTGAATATCATACAATTTTTCTTGCTTTTAGCCATTACAAAATTTAAATTAACTGGAAAATGACATTTAAAAATGAACATTGGATGCTGTTTAAATAAGTTTTAAGCATTCCACTTATGTGCTTTAGAAATAAGCAAGCAGATTGGTAAGACCTAATGCGGTGTAAAATACCGAGAAACTAGTTAATATCAGTTTGGCTTCTTTTTCTTCTCTTTTGTATACTCCCTCTAGTGTTCAAAAATATGGGTACTTATAGTCAGCTTATTCAGATACTAAAGGACTACAGTCGTTATGGTGGAAATAGGGCTTTCCTAGCCTAATATTGTTTGTTTTACTCAGGAGATTATACTGTCAAGTTACTGAACTTTCAGTATATTGCACAAAGAACATTTGCTCTCTTTCCTTGCTTGTGGGGATTGAGTCACATGAGGCCTTTTCATATGTATTTGCAATCTGTCCACTTCAGTCAGACAGACTGTTGGACCTCTGTCTTTAAAGACCATACTATGTTGCAAACTCTCCCTCAGTTTTTATAACAGAAGCCCAGGTTTTACTTGTACAATCTGAATATGAACAGAAACCTCCCCACATGCTAAATTTATGCTAAGTAAGAAATCTATATACTGGAATAACCACTACTGGATCATTTTGAACAAAGGAATTACATCATCTAATGAGATCATTTTGCTTTAATATAGTGAAATGTCATTTAAATATACTGATTTCAAACTGCCTTAAGAAATCACCAAGAAATCCCTAGGAATAACAAATACGTCAAAGAAAAAATATATACTATTGTCATTTAATATAGAATATTCATAGTTGCTAGCACATGTAAAGAGGAAGATAACTTTAAATTGTAAAATTAACTTATTGCTGTTTACTGATTTTTAAAAATCAAGGACTAGCGTTTAAATTAAATTATTCTAAACTGACATAAAATAGTATTCAAATTTGTTTGATGCTCTATAGTTTTTAAGTAACTTTGATGCCTACTATTTTAGTTACTCATCATTAGATGAAGTAAAGAAAAATAGAATAAATTACTTTCAGTACTTTTCTGATACATTGTTTCATAAGCTATATTCACTCATGGAAGTACTTTATGCTATAATGATTAATTCATTTTAAAATAAAATTCAAAACTAGACATTCACCCTGTAACTTTTTTTTTAGGGAGATTTATATTTGATACTTAAAACTTATTCATAACAGGCTACATTATATGCCCTTGGGAAACTAGCATTTGGTAAAATACAGAATAATATGGCACAGCATGCATGTTTGTGATTGTTTCATTAGTCATAGACAATATACAACAAAATGTTCAAGAGTTTAACATCTGCTTCCTGAAGTTACTAATACTCATAATGTCTAATGAATTCCAATACTCACTAATAACCTCTTAGTTTTGTAGCTCAGGTAACCTAAGATTTACTTTGTGTTGAATACTGGGTTAGCCAGTAACATTTCTAGGATTTTACTTTTTGCAGGGAGGGGGATAGTTATTATGAAACCATTCAAGACAATTTTTGCTCATAGTATTTTTTTATTTGTCATCCCACTGAAAAACGAAGTCATAGTGTTCTTTGATGAGTTAACTCCTGTAGTATATAGATTAAATGTTGCTTAGATTTGAAATGTTTCTAACCATATTATGTTCTTTTTAGTTCCTGATAATGTGCCTGCAAACTGATGAAGAAAGAGATTTAATGAAAAAACAATGGCACTTGAACACAGTTGCATAGAGCAAAGAAAAACAGGGCAAGGGCTGTCACTGAATGGAGAATATATTAAAATCTTATTTTGTATAAACAAGATACTGTTGTTAAAATATTTAGTGAACCTGGAAATAGGCCACTATTTACTAAACTAATGCAAGATGATGATTGTCTTAAATTGTGAGGAAAGCTAAACCAGTTAAATACTTTTTATTCAGAAACTTTGATTTTTTTATGCAATTATAATATTAAATATTCTTTTTTTCACTCTGTGCTAACAGTAAATAGATGAGGTTTGATTTAATCCATGTCTTCAGAAGTCTTCCTTTAAACCACACTCATCCAATTAGCATTGACCTGAAGTATTTTTCAGTGTAAAGTACATGGCAGGCAATACTTTGGGCCATCTCTAATCCCCTTTGATATTTGTGAATTTTCAAATTAAACACAGCCACTTTACCAACGTTTTAAAATATATCATTGCAGATGTTGTTTCCATTATTAGTATAGGAAAGGAATTTAGCATACATGTCTGCGTTATAAAATTATGGAAGTCTTTGGAAGAACTTCTGTTTTTTGAAAAGTAATACTGTGTTATATTAATAATGTTCCTTTTAATTGTAGAAAGCACATTACATTAATAAATACAGTGGAATATGATAGATTAACATAGCTAGAAATATAATTTAAAAATAAGATGTTTCTGTGAATTTAAGAGATGTTTTCTAACAAAGTGGTGCTTCATGTACTGTGTCATAAAAACAGAATTTGGTTAGTGATAAAATTTTAAATTGTGGCATTTTTTGTGAAATTTCTTCAGTTTGCCTAGAATAATATTCCGTTCCAAAATAAATTTTGTTTTAGTGGTTACATTCAAATAGGTTTCCATTACACGAGAGAAGTATCTAATTTGATTGGGTATCCAATCTGTCATTCTGTCAGAAAATTGACTGATGGTTCTTTTTTATTGTTGTTATGAGGGCCATAATTTTAGTGTGTGTTTAAATTAAATTTAGCATGGGAACAAAAATTACGTATATTATCTAAAATTTTTCACCTGTAAAAATATGAGCTTATTGCCAACTGGACATTTTCTTTCTTTTTTGAAAAAAATAATTTCAACTTTTCTTTTAGATTCAGGGGGTACATGTGCAGGTTTGTTACATGGGTACATTGTGTGATGCTGAAGTTTGGAATACAACTGATCCCTTCACCCAGGTAGTGAGCATGCCTAATACCCAACAGTTTGTCAACACTTTTCCCCTTCCTTCCCTCCCCACATTAATTCCCGTGTCTATTCTGTTGTCTTTATGTCCATGAGTGCCCAGTGTTTAGCTCCTGCTTGTAAGTGAGAACATAGAGTATTTGAGTTTCTGTTCCTTTATTAATTTGCTAAAGATTATGGCCTCCAGCTGCATCCATGTCGCTGAAAAGAACCTGATTTCATTCTTTGTTATGACTGTGTAGTATTCCATGGTGTATGTGTACTGTATTTTCTTGATCCAGTCCACCGCTGATGGACACCTAGATTGATTCCATGTCTTTGCTATTGTGAATAGTGCTGCGATGAACATAGGAGTGTTCGTGTTTTTTTAGAATGATTTATTTTCTTTTAAAATGTTTTGTGTAATTCCAGAGAAAGTGTTAGGATAAATATTGATCATTCTGTTTCAGACATTTTATTAATGAAAAATTATAAAAAGACCATATATGTAATTAGGTATACTTTTCAGCACATGCTTCTTAGAGGCCTTTTGTATAATGGCAAATGCCAACATTAAGCAGACATTGACGTGATTATCTACATGTTTACAACATCTGCTGCTTGTTCTTACAATGGATTTGCTAAAGTTCTCTTAAATGGAAGCAATGATATATTGTGTACAGAATAGAATAAACCACAGTGAAATGTTCATGAGTTGCTAGTGGGACTTGCAGATGTTGGTGTAAATTATGCCTAGATTTAGTTTTTAATTTTTCCTTGCTGTCACACTGAGTATAGCATGAGAAGTCACTGGAAAAGAGTGGAAAATAACTCAGCCTTGTGATTAATTTTCTTGGAAATCTGTAAGCGACATTGAAAATGCACTACAAATACTTTTCTTAATCATTTTCTTATTATACGTTCTATATTAATTTAGGTATAAGAACTAAAGACATATACTCTTTCATTCTTGTTTTTTTTTTTTTTTTTTTTTTTTTTGACACGGAGTATTGCTTTGTCTCCCAGATTGGAGTGCAGTGGCAAGATCTTGGCTCACTGTGCCTCCTGGATTCAAGCAATTCTCTTGTGGTAGCCTCCCAAGTAGCTTGAGATTACAGGCGCTCACCATCATGACTGGCTAATTTTTGTATTTTTAGTTTTACCATGTTAACGAGGCAAGACTAGAACTCCTGACCTCAGGCAATCTACCCATCTTGGCCTCCCAAAGTGCTGGGATTACAGGGATGAGCCACGGCACCCAGCCAACATACAGTTTTTATTTTTATTGATTTCATTTTTTTAAACTATCTACTATTTTTAGGAAATTATATCACTTCCCAAATCATAAAACTTTGATAACAAAATTCATGAGGAGTG
Source organism: Cacajao melanocephalus (assembly GCA_963573385.1). Classification (NCBI taxonomy): domain Eukaryota; kingdom Metazoa; phylum Chordata; class Mammalia; order Primates; family Pitheciidae; genus Cacajao; species Cacajao melanocephalus. The sequence continues at coordinate 56,907 of CAUYLG010003858.1, forward strand.
TTTGATTAAATCAATACATTTAGAATGATACAATTACCAATATACATATTATTACAAAACTATAAATGGAGTTTATACATTATAGTGTTCAATCTCTTTGTTCGTCTTTACTGTTTTTTATTTGTTTTTGTTTCATTTTGATTTTTTTTGAGACAGAAACTTGTTCTGTCACCTAGGCTGGAGTGCAGTGGAATAATCATGGTTCACCTGCAGCCTCAACCTCCTGGGCTCAAGCGATCTGCCAACCTCAGCCATCTAAGTAGCTGAGACTCAGGCATGCACCCCCATGCACAAAAATTGCGTGTGTGTGTGTGTGTGTGTGTGTATGTGTGTTTGTGTGTATGTGTAGAGACAAGGTCTCCTTATTTTTTCTACTCTGGTCTCTAATTCCTGGGTTTAAGCAATTCTCCCACCTTGGCCTCCCAAAGTGCTGGTATTACAAGCTGTCTTTACTTTTAATTCGTATGTGGAAAACACATAGTGTTCAGTTTTCTGAGGATAATTTTTGGAACTATTATTGATTTTTACTTATTTGCTTGGTTTTTAGTTTAAAAGCCTTATTGATTGTGTTATAGACCAATCTTTTAATTTATTTTTATTTCTATATTTTTTACTTTTTAAAATTTCAATAGTTTGGGGGATACAGGTGGTTTTTGGTTGCATAGATAAGTTGTTTAGTAGTGAATCCTGAGATTTTAGTGCATCCATCACCTGAGCAATATATACCATGCCCAATCTTTTATACCTGCCCCTTGACATCGCCCATGAGTCCCCATGTTGTGTCATATCACTCTGTGTGTTTTCAGGTCCTCATAGCTTAGCTCCAAATTATAAGTAAGAACATATGGTATTTGGTTTTCTATTCCCCGGGTACTACACTGAGAATAATGGCCTCCTGTTCCATCTAATGTCCTTTTTATGGCTTAGTAGTATTCCATGGTGTTTATATACCACATTTTCTTTTTCTGAGATGGAGTTTTGCTCTTATTGCTCAGGCTGGAGTGCAATGGCATGATCTCAGCTCACTGCAACCTCTGCCTCCCGGGTTTAAGTGATTCTTCTGCCTCAGCCTCCTGAGTAGTTGGGATTACAGGCATATGCCACAACGCCCGGCTAACTTTTTTTTTTTTTTTTTTTTTGTAGTTTTAGTAGAGACAGGGTTTCTCCATGTTGGTCAGGTTGGTCTTGAGCTCCCGACTTCAGGTGATCCACCAGCCTCAACCTCCCAAAGTGCTGGGATTACAGGTGTGAGCCACCGCGCCTGGCCTATCTTACCACATTTTCTTAATCCACTTGTTGACCTGTGGATGCTTAGGTTGGTTCCATATCCTTGCAATTGTGAATTGTGCTGCTATAAATGTGTGTGCAAGTGTCTTTTCATATAATAATTTATTTTCTTTTAGGTTTAGATACCTAGTAGTGGGATTGCTGGATTGAATGGTATATCTACTTTTAGTTTTTTAAAGAATCTCTATATTACTTTCCATAGTGTTTATACTAATTTACGTTCCTACCAGCAGTGTAAAATGGTTCTCTTTTCTCCACATCTATGCCAACATCAACTGTTTTTTTTAACTTTTTAATTATGTCATTCTTGCAGAATAAGGTGGTATCTCATTGTGGTTTTAATTTGCATTCCTGGTGATTAGTGATGTTGAACATTTTTTCATATGGTTGTTGGCTATTTGTAATGTTTTTTTGAGAAATGTGATTGTGTTATAGACTACTTTATAGCAATGCTTTTATCCTTTTACACTTTTTTCTTATTTCTCATTTGACCAGTATTTAATGTTAATACTATTTACTTTTTTTATTTAAGCTTTTTATTTTGAGATCATTGTAGACTCTCATGTAGTTGGAAGAAATGATGCAGAGAGATCCCATTTTCCTTTCCCTCCAGTGGAAACTACAGAACAAAATTATGATCAGAATATTGACATTAATGTAGTCAAGCTACAGAACAGCACCATTGCCACAAGGAACTCTCCTGTTGCCCTTTTATGGCTATACCTACTTCTCTACTGTTGATACAGACAGTCACTAATCTGTTCTTCATTTCTATAATTTATCTTTTCAAGATTGTTATATAAACAGAATAAAATAATATGTTATCTTTTGTTATTGGTTTTTTTTCACTGTACATTATACTTTGGAGATTCATCTAGGTTATGATGTGTATCTATGGCTTATTTTTTTGTTGTTGTTCACCTATTTTCCATGGTATAGATGTACCATAGTTTGTTTAAACGTTCACCCATTGAAGGACATTTGGACTGTTTCTAGTTTTGCACTCTTATTAACAAAGCTGCTGTAAACATTTATGTACATGTTTTTGTGTGAACATAAATTTTATTTCTCTGCAATGAATGTTCAAGCATACAACAACTGGATGAAATGCCAGTAACATGTTTAGTTTTATAGGAGACTGTCAAATAGTTTTCCAGAGTGACTATATCATTTTCAGTCCTACCATCAATGTATAAGTGATCCAGTTTCTCTGCTTCCTCACCAGAATTTGATATTGTCACTACTTTTTTCTTAGTTATTCTGATAGGTGTATAGTGCTACCTCATTGTGGTTTTAATTTGCATTTCCCTGATGGCAGTGATGTTTTAGCATCTTTCCATTTGCTTATTATGCTGTACACATATCCTCTGTGGTAAAATGTCTGTTCATGTCTTTTATTTTTTTGCAGAGATGGGGTCTCACTATGTTGCCCAGGGTGGCCTCAAACTCCTGGCCTTAATTGATCTTGCCTTGTCTGTTATGTCTTCTGTCCATTTTAAAATTTGTTTTTTCTTTTTGCTATTGAGTTTTGAGAGTTATTTATATATCTGATATTAGTTCTTTGTCAGATATAGGGTTTGCTAATATATTCTCTCATCCTGTAGCTTGTCTTTTCTCCCTCTTCACAATGACTTAGACCATAAATTTTAAAATTTAATAAAGTTCAATTTATCAATTTGTAAATTTTATGAATCATGCTATTGGTGTCAAGTATAAGAAGGTAGCCTTAAATTCTGAAGGACTTGTTCTGTTTTTTCCCTTACATTTTACATTTAATTCTGTAATGTATTTTGAGTTATTTTTTATATATAGTGTGAGACTTAGCTTGAGGTTTGTTTTGCTTAATGATGTCCATTTGCTCAGCACCATTTGGTGAAAAGACTAGCTTCTAGCTTTCTTCCATTGAATTGCTTTTGGACCTTTATAAAAAATCAGTTCTGCATCTTTTTGTTGTACTATTTATGGATTCTTTATTCTGTTCCATTGTTCTGTGTGTCTGTTCTTCTACTGATACCATATAGTGTTGCTTACTGTACCCACGTAAGTCTTGAAATTGTATAGCTTGATTCTTCCCACTATATTCTTTCTCAAAATGGCTTTTGCTACTCTTATGTTATTTTATATACATTTCAGAATAAAATTTTTGGCTAATTGTGTCAATATCTATACTGCTGGAGTTATTATAGAAATAGTATACTTTTGAGGATAATTAAAACTTTATAATTTTGAATCTTCTTATCCATGAACATGATTGTGTATTTGTTTGATCGCGTTAGATTTATTTCATTGTCATTTTTAGTTTTGAGCATACAAGTCATGTGTATGTTTTGTTAGATTTCTGCCTACTTTTTGAGTGATTTAAATACATTAGTCTCTTGGTATCCATAGAGTATTGGTTCTAAACCCCCTGAGAATACCAAAATCTGTGGATGCTCAAGTTTCATATATAAAATGGTATAGTATTTGCACATAACCTACAAACAGCCTCCAATCTGTAGATTACTTATAATACTTAGTACAGTGCCTACAATATTACTTTGTCACGTGGATTCAAAATCGTACTCAGCACATGAAAAATTCAAGTTTAGGTTTTTGGACTTCGTTGAATTTCTTTTCCTAAATATTTTCCATCCACAGTTGGATGAATCCACAGATACAGAAGACTGACTGTAGTATATTATTTTTTAATTTCGGTATCCATCTGCTCATTGCAGGTGTAGAGAGATACATATGATTACCTTGTATTCTGTGACTTTTCTATTATTTAGGATATTTTATGTATATAATTATGTCCTTTTCAAATAAAGACAGTTTTATTGCTTCCTCTCTAATTTGTATGACTTTTATATCCTTTTCTTGCATTGTTCCTCTGAATAGAATATGTTCAATAAGAGTGGTGAGAGTTAATATCTTTTACTTTGCCCAGTTTTAGGGGAAATGTATTCATTCTTTCACTGTTAAAATTAAATTAAATTATTAGCTGTAGTGTTTTTTGTAGATGTTCTGAATCAACTTAAAGAAGTTTCTCAGAATTTTTACTTTTCTGAAAACTTTTATCATAAATGGATGTGGAATTTTCATAAATATTTTTAGCAATTGATAGGATTATGTGACTTTTTCTTCTTTAGCTTTTAATATGGTTGATTAAACCAGTATTACATCCCTTGATTAAATGCCACATGATCATGCTGTATAATTAATTTAATATATAGCTCAATTCTATTTGGTAAAAAAATTGTTAAGGATTTTTATATCTATGGGCATTGGTATATAATTTTGGTGTTTTTTTTGTATTGTTCAAGAACAAAATTATATACCAATGTCCATAGACATTGGTATTGGGGGGGGTGATAGTGACTTTATAAAATAAATTGGAAAGTCTTCCCTCATCTTCTGTTTTCTAGAAAATATGGTATACAATTTGTGGTAATTCTTCTATGAATGTCTAGTAAAATTCACTAGTGAAACCCTCTGGAACTGGAGATTTTCTTTCTTGGGAATTTAAAATTATTAATTCAATTTTCATGATGGTTATAGAGTTATTCAAATTATTTATTTCAAATTGGACATAGTGGGCTAGTCTGTTTTTCCAGGGAACCAATATATTTCATGTAAGTTGCCAAATTTATGTTCGTAGAGTTGTTTATAGTATTCACTTCTTACTGTTTAAGACATGTAGTATTATCCCCAATTTCATTCATAGTATTGGTAATTTGTATCTTTTCTCTTGTTTTCTTTGTCAATCTTTTTAGAGATTTGTATTTTTTTAAAAAGTAAAAAGGCTCTATACTTGATTTAATTTTGTCTATATTATGGTTTTTTATTTGTATATAATTTATTTATTACTAAATCATATATTACCATATTTATATTTTTACTATATTTATACTTATTACTATATATTTATTACTATATTTATTTATTTATTACTTACTATATTTATTATTATATTTATCATTAACTTCCTTCTGCTTGCTTTGGTTTATTTTTCTCTTCCTAGGCTCTTGAAGTAGATGCTTAGATTATTGATTTTAGACTTTTCCTCTTATCTAATTTAAGTGTGCAGTGCTACACATTTCCTGTTCAGCATTGCTTTAGTTATTTCCCACACATATTCACTTGTTGTATTTTCACTTTTACTCAGCTCAGTGTATTTTTAAATTTTTCTTGAGATTTACTCTTTTACCTGTGAATTATTTGAAAGTGTATTGTATAGTTTCCACCAATTTGGAGATTTTAATGTTCTCTTTGTGTTATTGATTTCTAATTTGATTCCATTGAAGTCAGAGAACAGACTCTGTTATGATTTCAATTCTAATAAAGTAGTTGAGGCTTATTTTAAGGCTCAGAATATAGTCTATTTTTGTATATGTTTCATGGACACTTAAAAAGAATGTACATTATGCTCTCTCAAGGAATGTTGCACAGATATACATTAGATTCTGTTGGCTCATGGTATTGTTTACTTCTATATCCTTGCTGTATCTTTCTAGTTCATCTGTCAATTTTGAGGAGGGAATGTTGAACTCTTCAACTATAATTGTGTTTTCTTTCTCTTTTTCCTTTTAGTTCTATCAGTTTTTGCTTCCCTTATTTGCAGCTCTGTTTTTGGTACATACACATTAGGAATGCTCTTCCTGTTTGAAGGAACTAATTCTTTTATTACATAATATTTGTCTCTCCTCAGAAATGAGCATTATATAATGATAACGTATATCATTATATTATTTTATATTATCAAATATATATTATACATATATATATTTCTTTGAAATTTAACTGCTCTAATATTAAAATAGTCACCCTTGCTCTTTTGATTAATGTCTGCATGGTATATCTTCTCCCATCTTTAATACCTGTCTATATCATTATACTGATGTGAATTTTTAATGGACAGTATATAGTCATCCATTTTACTAACTCTCTCTTTTAACTGATGTATTTAGGCTATTTACATTTAATATAATTATTAATATGTCAAGGTTTGTGTTTGCCATTTTCATTTTTATTCTGTTTTGTTTGTTTTGCTTTGTTATTGGTATTCTATCTCTCTGTTTTCTTCATCCTGACTTCTTGTGTGTTATTTGAATATTTTTAGAATTTTATTTTATCTGCTATTTAGGAATCTATTTTGACATCTGTTTTCTGTGTTTGTCTTCTTATATAGTCTTTTTGGATAATTTTTCTAATAGTTTTTCTAGGTATTACACTATATGTATATGATATATGTGTGTGTATATATACATAATAGCTATATTATTTTTAATATATATATATATAGACTATATATAAAACAATAGAGTAGATTGTGGTAAGTTTTATATATATAAATATATATGTACAATTATATATATATATATATATATATAATTATATGAAACTTTCAAGCATTTTTTTAAATCACTTTTTAAGCCTTACCATCTTTCTCAACTCTCCTAGAAATCCAATGACACGAATATTAGCTCTTTGATTATGGTCCATGGAGTCTCTTTTTGTTATTGTTTTCAGGCTAGTTTCTTTCTGTTGTTCACATTGGATGTTTTCTATTTCTATTGTTGTATCTTCAATTCATGGATTCTTCTGTTTCTTCTATTCTGCTATTGATTCTATTCCCTGAGATTTTAATTTTGATTTTGTATTTTTCACTACTATAACTTTTATATCTATATATCTATTATAGATAGATGGATAGATAGATAGATAGATAGATAGGATATTAGGATTATATATAAAAGTTACCAGAGTTTACTTGTGTTGCCATTTTCCCTGTTTAAATGAAGTATGGAAACCTTAACTCCTTTTACGTCCCTTTACTTCCTTTCATTTATAGTATGTTTGCCTTAACTATTTCTCTACATATATGTAGCAGCACATCAGACAGTGCCATACTTGCTTTTTCAACTATTAAACATAAGAGAGAAAGCTCAAGAGGAAAAGAATTGCATTTATCTACATTTTTGTTTACTATGTTCTTTCTTTCCGATGTTCTAAGGGTTTTTTTATTGTTTCTTTTTTGTTTAGAGAATTTTCTTTAGTCATTCTTTTAAGAAAGGTCTTCTTGTGACCAGTTCTCTCAGGGTTTATTTTTGTTGTTGTTGTTGTTGTTGTTGTTTTTGGTTTTCATCCAAGAACATCTTGATTACTCTTTCTTCTTTAAGGATATATTTCACTGGTTTTAGGATTCTAGGTAAATTGTTTTTTCTCTTAGCATTTAAAAATGGTATGCCATTTTCTTCTGGTCTCCATGGTTTCTAATAAAAATTTCTGCTGTCTTTTAAATAATATTTTTCCCTGTAGATAAGATCTTATTTCTGTCTTACTACTTTGAAGATTATTTTTCTTTGCCTTTAGTTTTGAGGTTGATTATGATCTTAGTTTTGTTTTCTTTAAATTTATCCTATTTGGGGTTTGCTCAGTTTCTTCAACCTGCAGGCTTTACGTCTTTTGCCAAATATTGGACACTTTCAAGCATCTTTTTTTTTTTTTAAATCACTTTTAAAGCCCTACCCTCTTCCTCAACTCTCCTAGAAATCCAATGACATGAATATTAACTCTTTGATTATGTTCCGTGGGTGCTCGAGTCTCTTTTTGTTGTTGTTTTCAGGCTAGTTTCTCTCTGTTATTCACATTGGATGGTTTCTGTTTCTATCATCGTATCTTCAATTCATGGATTCTTCTGTTTTGTCTATTCTGCTATTGATTCTATGCCCTGAGATTTTAAGTTTTATTTTTGTATTTTCCACCACTATAACTTACATTTGATTCCTCTCTATATGTTATATCTTTTCTGAGCCTTTCTTTTTCTTTTCTACTTCTATTATTTTGTTTCTACATGTTTGTAATTTTTCTTTGAAGCATTTTCTGTTTCGACATGTTTGTAATTTGTTTCTACATGTTTGTAATTTTTCTTTGAAGCATTTTCTGTGACAGCTGCTTTAAAACTTTTGACACCTCTGTCATCAAGCTGTTGACATCTACTGATTATCCTTCTTTTTTTTTTTTTTTCATTTCATTTGTGATCTTCTTAGTTCTTGATGTGATGAGTGATTCAAAATAAAACATAAACATTTTAGGTGTTACATTATGAGAGTCTGGGAAGGTGGGGTAACATGTTATTACTACCAGGGATGCGTAGAAGCCCAGTTTTCCAACACTCTTTTGTTAACACCGGAAACAGGGAAAGTAGGGTGGAGGAGGGAAGCTGCTTTTTACTGCTTTTTAAGTATTAAAATCCAGTCTCTCTCCTTACTCAGCTTTTTCTGATACCATGTCGGTGTGGGGTGGAGGTGCTTCTTTAAAGCCTCTTGAGGGTTAGACTCTAGGCTACCCTCTTAGTTTTTGCTGGTACAAAATGAGAGCGGGACTCCAGTTTTTCTGTGGTGTTTGGTTGCATTAAAGCCACAATAGTCTGAAAGTTTTCTGTCTTGCTAGACTACTTTTTTTCTCAAGCCTCATGTTGTTTCCAGGTTACTGGTTTCTTCAGCTACAAGTCTGGAACATATTAGAAAAAAGGCAACTCAAGGGAACTCACCACCCGTTTTTTTTGCTGGAGATTCGTTCTTGAAGTCCCTAGCTTGTCTTCCTTTTTCTATCACCCTTTTGGAGTATCTCATCTTAGTGTTACACATAATGTCCAGGGCTTTTAGTGTACTTTGTGTCTTTGTTAAAGACGCAATTACGTTTACTTCATCTGTCTGGAGGCAGAATCCTTAATGCCTTCCATTTTTAGACCAAAACGTTAAACTTATTCTGTATTTGATAATAAAGACATGCATGTCCTAAAAAAGAAAATTTTGCCTAAAATGTTAAATTTTACATCATGAATCTCAAAAATACGGCAGGTGTCAAAGAGAAGCATTTATTCTTGATTTCTTGCCTATTCCAAATTAGCTAATGGAAACAACACATGGAAAACTTATTCTTTTTTATAAAATTTTGATATCCTGTCAATATCACTAAATAAAATCCAAATATACAAATTATACTAAAGGACATAACATGTTTTATTTTCTGTCATTAAAATAACAAATTGTTAAGCATGACAATTAAAGTAAATCTATGAGGAGATAATCATAATTTATTAAGTTCATGCTAAATCGTATACATTTTATGGTTTTTCCTTTGTTTATCTTATAAATTAGATAGAATTTAATGCTTGGGTAACACTCCCTTTTGTGTTTTTTTCTGATCTTAATCCTATGTAATAACTAAGAACACTTAAAAAAGCGACTATTCAATGAAATATAACAGAAATGTAAAATGAAAGATTAAGTACTTTCTCCTAAAGAATTCAGGGAGAAAATATTTAACTTAAGAAGCATAAAGTTTTTAAATTTGAAATAATACAAAATGTTTTGCAGGAATATATAAAGCAAATGTGGAAAGGCTTAGGAAAATGCACAGAATTAATTTGGTGACAAAATCCTCAGAATTGGGTTTACTATGTGTAGGTGACACATTTAATTTAATAACACAAATTAATTGGAGAATTCTACCATTAACTTTTATGTGAAAATAGGTTTAACTATACTTTGGGATATCATTGGAGAAGAGAGAATATGTCTATCAAAAGCTTAACTAGTTGCAAGATATTTCTTTTGTCTAGAAAGAAACAAAAGGTGACTTGGAGATATTAAAATACACACACACACACACACACACATACACACACACACTGAAATAAATTGAATCTTGAAAAAGTAGTTGTTTGTCATCTTAGGGAACATCTTTTATAAACAATATTTTCCCTATGGTTTAAAAGATTTTTACATTAAGATGGTATTTCCATATTTTGGTGCAAATCTCATTCATAAATGAGTGAAACTCTCCAAATTGAAAAATGAACAAATAATGTAGTCCAGTGGCTCATAAAATAAGAAAAAAAATGGCTAGTATAAAAATTATTGTGGAAGAGAGGGGGGACTCAAGTACTCTTCAAAGGAAATATGTTAATGAAAGTGTGAATTAGAACAACAGTTCTGGAGAGAAGTTTGCCAAAATTTATCTGAAGCTTTGGAAGCCCTTTGTTTCAGTAATTTCATTTAAGGGAATCTGTCCCAAGGAAATAATCAGAGAAGCATAGAAAATGTTAAATAAAAGAGTATACATCAGAATATCCTAACAATTTCCTGTTATATGTTTTCCTTTGTTCTTTAATTTTCATTATTCTGTTCTTGTTTTTCAACTTTAGCCAACCAAAAACGTTAATTGCTAATTAGTAAATAACCCCAATAAATATATTTTCAAATATATATATTAGAAATTGAATTCTAATCCATTTAAACTACATCTAATAGTCAGTCAAGGGTTAAATGTTTTTTATTACCAACTTTATTACTTCTCAGGCAAAAAAAAAATTCTTTTAAATCTTCTGTGTGTTTGTGACAGGAATGTTTTAAATGGTAGAAAACAGAAACTGTAATATAAGAATAACTGATACAGAAAGAGGCTCAGAGTGCTTAAAATGCAAGGCCACCTACTGTGGGAATTCAGAGATCTTGGTTTAGATTCCAGCCCTGTTCCTAACCTTGGGCAAGTCTTTTAATCCCTCTTGGAGACAGTTTTCTTTTTATTAGTCCAAGCATGTGACCTTGCCATTTTTGTTGGTCAAAACAGTTTCATACCAGCAATTTCTAGTTCAAACTAACAAAAATGAGTAATAGACTTTCTCCTAACTCCAACAAATTGTGGCTCTATTGTGAAATTAATGCTATTGTGTTTAGAAAATAATAGTAGTTTCTTCTTATTCAAATGATCTACTTTTAGGAGGTAAATGAACTCTTTTGGCCGTTCAGAAACCTTCTCATATCATATAGTGAAATGGTTAGCTCAGCAAACCTAGAACCTATTCTTTCACTTAAAAAAAGATTTTTTGTTCACAATCCCATGTTATGCATTGAAGCATATAAAATATTAGAAGCCACTAGATTAAAAAAGATAATTGTTACAATTTCAGTTATTCTTGGTTAAAGACATTGAAAGCCTTTAATAAATCTAAGCAGGTTTAAGAATAAATTAATAAATATGAGTACTGAACATTTTTGTAACTATCATTGCAAAATCTTAAGTGTTACATTGTTTTCAGACTCTAGGGCCTAAATTTCATGTTTGATGAAATGAGGGAAAAGGAGCAAAATTGTAAAAAATATTTACTTAAAAAGGGATGTAAATTCTAAAGATTTAAAGTTATGTTAGATTATATTATTTCATTCATTTATAATTTCTATACAGTGTCGTAGTTTTCCATGTTTTCACTTAGAGATAAGAAAAATTAGTTTGTTGATATGATGTGAATGCCCTAATAGAAATAATAATAGACTCAGAGTTATTGCAGGGAAACCATGCAAGTTTTCTTATGTAAATTTGGAATTTCTTTTACCTGTTGTATGGTAAGATAAAAAAGAGAGCAATGAGATTCAGAAACCTTACGAGCTGAGAACATTTGTTATCACTCGAGTAGGAATTACACTTCTTTAGTAAAAACCTGTCTGCACAGTAATCCAGCTGTTGGAGACTGTGATATTTGGCAGAGGTTCAGTCTCCTCACCCACTTTCTTCTTCTTTCTGCCCTGGCCTTGGTGCTGATTCTGCTACCAACCAAACATGTTGCATCACGTCATGTTGTAAAAATGGCATTGGTACCCCACTTGAATCAGTAGAAGTGATTTTGAAGTCTTAGATTCTAGTGGAGACAAAACAAAAGGGCCAGAAATTATTTTGAATTCTTACCAAGTGTTTCCTAAGCATGGAGCTGATAAGTTACTGAAGAAATTGTGGAGATATATCTAAAATCTGTTTCATCTACTGTCTTGAGACTGCTTGCTTTGAAGTAGCCTGTCACATACTGACTGAAACGACATGTTTAAAGGAAACTCTTTTGCTTCAGTCTTTGAGAAGTAGTTCCAATCTAAAAAGAGAGCAGTGAGTCATCCTTCACAGGGTTGACATGGACGGTGATCATTGATACAAGAAGGTCAGTCTTTGGAAGAAAATGATGTGGTCAGAAGAGAGGAGCTCAAACAAAAATACAGTGAAGGGCACTGAGCCAGTTTTCTGCTGCTCAGCCAAGCAGGTCCCTCAGCTACAGGGATCCCTTTTGAAACCAAGACTCTTAAGGGTATGACAAAAACTGAGGCATTTTCATGTTGCTTGTTAGGTATATTGAGTGCCAAAGAGTCGCATACCCTGGGATTACCTGTGCCATTCCAATAACTCTCCTAAGGCCCATAGTTACAGATCTATGGCAGAGAAATGCTTTGCATCTTCAAGGATTTTATTGCAGTAACTCATGGAAACAGGAGGAGGGGTTGATGTTAGAAGCCAAGAATAGTTTTATTGTAGCACCTTTTCAGGTTCTTAGGAAGTTGCTGTTATTTATTCCTGGACATTTGGAATATAATCTGGAGAATCATGCTATATTTCAATGATTTCAAAATAATACTAAAAAAGAATTGCATGTAATTCATTTAATCCTCCCCTCCTTTTCCTCTCCTGCTTTCTTTCTGGTCCCTTTTCAAACACTTTTCTGACTAGTGGAAAATGAGTTGCAGGATAGTATAAACTTAAGCTTCTCATAAATATTTGAATTGAAAACTCTAATGTCTAAAGAAATAATGAAGGAGTCTTTAATAAAAAATCAATTTCTAATCCATTTGGTTATTAAAGCATTCCTGAGCAAATGTATTAAAACAATCCAAGTCCCGGATAAGAATCCTTACAGGTCAGGAAATAGGTTGCTTAAAAGAAGTTTAAAGTGGCTGTTGCCTCATGCTCTAGCTGTCCAATCACAAATGGACTTCCCAAATGGGCTCCTTTGAACCCCACTTCATGTATGGAGAAGACTTGAGTAGTTGAAGCTGAAATTCCAGAACTAGTTTCTCAAAATCTACTTTGAGATTATTTATCATAAGAAGGATCAGGCTATCCATCACTGGAGGATGAAGATTGAATGCCTTTGGCAATTGTACAAGTACCCATTATTTCAATGAAAAAGTGAATTGGGATTTTATACTTTTATTTTATAATACATTGCTGCAGAGTAAAGTTTTAAACAGTTCAAAACTTTTGTGGTCCCTTTGATTAATCTCTCAAAAGCTATAAAACAAATAAAAATTTCCATGAATTATTTAGCATGTCTACTTTAAACTGATATAGATAATATACTTTCTAAATTTACTGCTTCTCTTCTGAAAGTATGTATATGTATGTATGTATCTACACACATATGTGTGCAATATGTATATATACACATACAAAGAGATGATATGTGTGTGCGTGTATATTTATATATATATATAGATAGATAGATATTTTTGTCTGCATAGAGTGTACCTAGTTTCATCACATTCACTTCATCATGTTCACTTGTAAGCCCATATCATATGACAAAAAATGTAACTTTTCTTGCCTTGAGAACTTAAAAGTATGGATTTCCTAGAAATGATGCTTTACAAATAAGCAAATAGACAAACATATATTCTGTACAGAGGCTGTAGAGAGTCTTTCACATGAATTCTCATTGAGTTACTATGTGTGTATGCTCATTTTAATTTGGAATTTTCATAAAAAGTAGGTTATAGGTATTCTTTACAACTTCTTTCACATATATCTTTTTTAAAGGAAAAGATAAATACAAATTTATTTTAGAATGAATTCTTGCATAATAAAATTAAGATGTATTTGAATGTATGTTGATTATCTATTTCTAAAGATAAACAAAAATCTGTCAGAGATATGGCCTGATGTACTATGAATAAATATAGTGTAAACTGAACTGACTTGTGTCAATTAGGACTATATTCAGCTTTAAATTATGGAAAACGTGATTAATTGTGGCTTAAAGTTATGCTGGTCATTTTTATTATGTAACAAGAAGTTCTGGGTAAAAGGCATTTAACCAGATTGAGATGATGCCTCATCATAGTTTTGATTTGCATTTCTCTGGGGCAGGCAGTCCGGGGGTACAGCAACAGGTCCGCAGTGTTGTCAAAAAACCAGGCACCTGCTATCTTTCTATTTCTGTATCCATTCATCCTTTCTATCCTAGACATAATGTGTGACTTTTCTCTTATGGTGGAAAGATGGCTGCTGCGTCTCTAAGTGTCATATCAATTTCCAGGCAAGAAAAAAAAAGGGGGAGATGAGCAAAAGACTAAAAAAATGCTAAGAAGAGCTTCCCAGCTGAGCCTGTCCCTTTAAAAGTTTCCCATTTGTTCCCATCTTCTCTTTGAGCACAGTGGGGTCCCAAGATCAGAAGGGAGGCTGAAGGGAGTTAAGTATTTTAGCTTTTTGGCCTCAATAGAAGAATGCAAGGCAACCTTTAATGGCCTTGGGAAGTGTCTGCCCTTCATTCATTTCAGCTTTCTACCAGTGTAACATCAGGCTAAAGAAATACAACAGGAGAAATCCTTTCTGTGAATGATTTGTCTTAAAGGACACTCCTACTTTTATTTTTGAGAAAATATCTAGAATCCCTAAAGAAACTAGCAACATAAGGGCACCATATCTTGCATAGTATGCCACAGCTGCACATTGTATGAAACATAATACCCTGCATCTACAATATTTAAAGATTTCTATGATTTTATATTTTTATGTTATATATACCTATGCTTTCAAAAGTAAAATGGACAGTAACAGCTTATTTCCATTTTTGATGAAATATGTCCATAAAGTGTTTTACTTAAACTGCAAAACAAATTTTTCAGTGATCATCATTCCTGATTTATGAGCAGTGTTCCTCAGTGTGAAAAACCTTATAGTCAGCAAAAATGACAAATGTGTGACTGCATGCAGAACAGATGGAGTACGTCATCAATTTATTTTGATCATCTTACAGAAAAGTGTGATTCCTTCAGGATTAATAATAAGGAGAGAACCATGATAAAATGTTGGACTGACATGACGTAGACAGTTTGTATATATAAAGCCTGAAGACTCGAATTTAGTGTTTTGGTCATTGTTATGGTTTCGTTTTGCTTTGTTTTATATTTTTTAATCAAAATTTTATTTTATTTTATTTTATTTTTACCAACAACTGCTAGGGAAAAAGACATGCTAATTAACCAATTTTTAAGGTTGATCTGAATTGTTAAATATGGCAGTTTGAGTTTGGGTGTCTTTGAAACAACATTACTGTCTGATGCAAGAATCACTATAAACTTTCTCTTTTTCAGAGACTTTCAAAACCATATCCTATTGGGTTAGAAGACAACTGGATGACAAAGTAGTGCATTTATAACAAGGGCAGATACTGCTGCTTCCCTACTTACTGTTTATTCCCTCCTTCTCCCTTCATGTCAGGACCTCACTTTGATTTGAGGCACTGATATGCGTGCTAAATAACTACATTTCTCAGCTTCTCCTATTAAATTGTGGTGCAATCAGACCAGTGGTGCCTAAGTATGTCATTGGTAGGTTTTCTGGGAAAGCTTTTAAAGGGAGCAGACTCAGCTGCACATACCTTTTCTCTTTTTCCTTTATTTTCTTCTCTTTACCCTGCCTGGAATAAGAATAGGAATATAATGCAAGGAGACACAACTTCCATCTTAAGAAGATGAGGATAAAAACCATATGCTGAGATGAATGGCATCTGGAGTAGTTACTACACATTTGTGGTTGTTACATCATCCTGGATTGCTTGAAATTTGACTTCCTGTTATGCAAAACTCTGTGCTGAAAACACTGTTGTTTGGGTTTTCTTTTATATGCAATTGAACACAATTTTCAACTGTTATACTTGAAGGAGAATGTGTGGAGTCTGATGAGAATTTAATCTCTTCATAGCAGTCTGCTGCAATATCATATAAGCAGTGTATCTCATGCTTTCTTCAGACAGATAACAACCCAGGAACCCTCAGTTGCTTTAGAAGAAAGGAATAAGGCTCTAGAACTATGGTGCTAGCCCCTACCCATATCACTAGGTTTCCATATTTGCAGGGCTCAGTCTTCTCCATTATGTCCAGAATATCCTTATAAATTATGTCTTTAATTAACAGAACCTTATTTGGATGATGTCATTCTGCAAATATTTTATGTTTTTGCTTTGGGTGTTTTCCCCAAATACAAGGATCATCTTAGGTTTTAAGCATTAGTTTAAGGACAATGCTATTATACAATTATAGGTGCTTCATCAAACATTGAATATATTAAATATATAAATACTGCCCTGGAATAAGCTAAATCATGTCATGAGAAAGTCTAGTGTTATCATTGTCTGAAAATCAATGTTTATTACTCTATACTCCTTTTTGTGTATAACCTGTAACTTTTAGTTGGATGGGAGGGGGGATGATAAAGATAATTTGCTTAGTCAAATAAAATTTATAAAGTTGAAAATATACACTGATGGGACTAGCTTTTTCTAAATAGGTTGTTCATTTAGATTATATACTCTGTCTTATGTTTATGTTGCCTGTGAATCTAGATAGTGAATTTTAAATTAGCTGGAAAAATGTAGTAGCACAGTAAATCTTTGTCTTTTGTATACACATGTGTTTTGTGTTTCTAGTATTCATCTTGTAAATACTTTAGTTCACATGGTTTATAAGCACCACAGGCCCTGTATGGTGTAATCATACATCTGTAGGCCAGATTTTCCCCTTGGTTTCTGTTGAGTTCTCTTCATCCATCTGTAGGACTGTTTACAACTGTATGATTTTGGTATCAAGTGAGAATAAAAGAATTGGCTGAAGCCACCAGAAAAAGGATGGCCAGTCATTTGGGGCTACTGAAATCTTTCACATAACATGCTAGAACGTCTGCTGGGTTGCTGAGGCTCTTCTCAGAGTGAGGCATAAATAAGAATGGCTAAGAAGGGCCCCTCCACTGAGAGTTTATCGATTGCCAGTTCCTTTGGTCCTTTCTTATAGTTAAATGTAGTAATATCTAGGTGTTTCCTCGTTGGAGTGGGTAAATTTGAGACGAGGAAGTTGTAATTTTAGGCTACTGACTGCTGTTGAATTTTCAATTGTCTTTTGATGTTACAGACATCAGAGTTTTACCCTGTAGTATTTGAATTAGAGCAGAAGGAAATTGATGTGGCCTGAAGTTGCCAGGTGAATATCAAGGCAATTCATTTTTTTTAATCTGCTCAATCAGAAACTTTCACTAACAGTTAATTACCTTCTAAATTGGAATTTTGTATCAGCATTGAGTAATATTTAATTCATAGAGGCCTTGGAGGTCTTCAAGTTTTGTAACTGGGACATGATCCCAACTGGACAGGCTGAGTTTCTGGTGTGACAGGATAACCAATTCCCTATTCAGTGTACTGTTCTTTACATGTCCATGTTTGGACTAGTGTATCAGTGAGGCTTTCTTACAGTTAAATGTAATAGTATCTAGGTGTAACCTGGTTGGAGGGGGTAAATTTGAGAAGAGAAGTTATAATTTTACTAGCTCAAGAGAAACTTTCCAAAAGAGCTAGTTTATGAAGAGTTAAAGCTCCTTATGTTAGAAAGGACAAAACTGGGTAAATACACATTTTGTTTTAGCTGGGCTTATTACTTAAAGGTGGCCTGTCTTTTGTCATTAACTTACTCTGACTTAGTGTTAATTTCTCAACTGTTAAAGTGAGGAACTGATTTATAGCTGTCTCTGAAGCAGTGGTATTATGGGCAAAGTACTTATGATTGGCAGAACACTTTGCTTTCTCAGAAAGCTATTAAAATACTAAATAATAACATTCAATGTGTTACATAGGAGCTTGTTAATGTATGTGAGATTACAGTTCATAATGGAAATATGAGAATGGATAGGTCTTGACAGTTGAAACTGCTCCTTAGTTGAAATTGCTAAAATGAAAAATTACCGCCTGGCATGCTTATCATTGTGCAACAGAGCCTGCTATCTGTGAGAGATTATTTTGCACTTCCTATCACTTGTAGAAAAAGATTATGTCCCATGAAATGGCATCTGTATTCACATATTAGATGTTAGACATTGTGTGATACTACAATTTTTCAAACTATCAGTAGCAGCCTACATATAGCAAATGAAGGAAATAGAATGCGCTGGGTTATGGGTGGGGACTTAAAAATGATTTAATTAGGTAAATGACATCTATTTAGCATAGTCTCCAGATTGGAATACCTATAGGATTTATGCTTACCTCAAATCTTGAAATTGAGACAGAATCAATAAATATGGTATTATATACATTTCTGATGCAGTAAGGTTGTAATGGAATGAAAGGTTAGGCAACAATATTAGAGGCTCAGATTATGGTCCTGGTTCTGCCACACATGACTGTGCTTCTTTCATCTGGGAAATATGTAGCTTACCTCATCCCTGCTTGTCTGGGAAAATTAATATGATGTAGATGAGAGTACAGGACAATATTATGTGATATGGTCTGGTTTTCATCTTTGCCATCTCAGAAATGTGACTTATTGGCATACTGAATGTGGATCTGTCTCTTAGGGCTCCATACACACAAGCTCCCAGAAACTAATGAATCAAAGTAGAATGTCAGTGTATTAATATGTAATGAGAAATAGCACTACCAAAGGGGCTATCATCTTTTAGCTCTCTGATTTTCTCCCTAAAGCCTCGAGGAACTAGAATATAATTAAAGGCCTGTACTGGTTGCATGGAATCAGTTTAGGTTGAATGACATCAATCTAAGGTAACTTAATCCAGGCAAATAAATTTTTGTTTGTCCCTGGGACCAAAAAAAAACCCATAATTTTGAGCCAAAATGGACTCTCCCTTGGACTGAGCCTCTGAGAATGTTCATTTTCCACATATTTTCCAAACTTTCATTGCTGACTCTCCTCATTTATTATTATTTATTTTAGTCACGTTAGAGCCAGTTTTCCATGTCTGGGAGCCACTTTTGGCATTTCAAAATGATTTGTCTTATCTCTTTCTGACCTATTATGTGGTGATTCTATAATTTAATTTTCAGAGGGAAAGCTTATCTCCCTTATTTCCAAGCTCTTCGTGGAAGTTTTTGCTGCCTCTGCTCCCCTCCTGTCACTGCCTATGGTAGATTAATTCAGTATTTAAAGAACTCAGAACTCAGATCTAGGGCAACTTTCACTCAATTAATGTATTTATTTTGGGAGTTCTTAGTGTTTAAGAGGCAATTAGACTTTTCAGAGTTTAGTTTCATCTGCAGGAAAAAATCAAATTTGTTTGAAACACTAGCCAGGCAACAGAGGAGAAATAGCATTATCTTTCTGACACAGTTTAGTGCCAAATAACAAGACAAACAGAAACCTGGAGGAACTGCTGCAGGTGTGTGCTTTGCAACAATTTGGGTTACCTTAGAAAAGTGAGAAAACTTGCTCCTTCTAGGGGTCTCTGAGGAAAATGAAGAGCTATTGTTTTTAAACGTTTTGGTGAAAGAGAAATCTGTCTGAAGCCTGTAAACCCCACAGTTAAATTATTCAGCTTTATCTCTCACCCTTGCAATTAGGTAACGTTTTATTAGTGTAGTCAAGGAACCCTGGGAGGAAAGGCATTGATGGAGTTTCACAAACTTTCCCTACCACAGCGCTGCTGAATTTCAGCACTGCCCTAGTTTCAGGCATCTGCTGATCAGCTTTGCAGACTCCCAGCTTTACCTAGAATCCCCTGCTGTTCCTGGAATCCCCATTCATTGACCTTGTTTCCCCTCCAGATACAGAGATAGCATTCAACAGACGCATCTCCTTCCCTCCCTCACTTACTGTCCTTAATTTTATTGTCAGCCATGATTTACCTGGTAGCTTTGAGAGCTTGAGGTTGTGAGGGCTCCAGGTGATCAAATTCCTTAAAGATCACAATTGCCTGGCTGTAGTTCTGCTCCTACCTAGAAATGTCAGCAATCTTGGAGAGGAGGTGAGAACTGCCAGCGAACATGGACAATCTCTGATAGAATTTCTCAGTTATCATCTCTTGCTCTGAGAAGCCTGCTTCTGACAGTTATTCCCAGGTATTAGGAAGGGATGAATTGCATCTTACGGGTCACTGGTTTCTGACAGCTTAGACAAAAGATCTGACATTAGAATCATATCTTTTCCTACCTGTGACAAGAAGATGGAATTGGGAATGTTCATAAAGATCTAAGATATTTAATTACATTAGAATATTTTTACTTGTCTAGGATATTCAGGTTATCTTTCCTTCAGGCTCTCCAAATAGCCTGTGTAAAGATGAAGCCATTTTGTTGCTGGTAGGGCGGTTCAGGTTATTGTCTTCATCACACAAAAGAATTTGAAAAGGAGACCAAAGTGAAAGTATAGAAGCTTTATTGGGGAAGGAAAGCAAGTACACACTCCAGAGAGGAGCGCAGCCGTGTTCAAAAGAATAAGACAGCACAGCGTGGTCAGGGCTCACATACTATATGGATAAGCATAATGAGGGTGCAGAATATGCTATAATAAGGGGAGGGGATTTCCCGTAAATGGGTAGGCAATTCCCTGAATCGGGGTGCCACCTTTTTCTTGACTAAATATGGTAAATCCAGAACTGTCATGGTGTGTCAGGTGCATGAAGGGTCAATCCGGAACTGTCATGGCATCAGGTTCTGAAATTTTAGAGTAATAAGGGCATAATATGGCCAAGCACCAGCAGTCAGGCAAGCTTTCAGCCATCTTGGATTTAACCAGTGTAGCTGGTTTCTTCTTTGCTACATTCCTACCTCTGCCTAAAGCAAGATATCTGCAATCTGCCTTCATTTTTGCAACCTCTTATAATAGTTTCTTTCTACTAGGGGCCAGGTATTTGTGCTAACCTGTTTGGCTCCATTTGTATTTTAGCTACCTGCAAGTAATCATGTTTGTTCCCTTGTTAACTGCCTGCTTCAATTCCTCTGTTTATATCCTTTCAATAAATTCCTGATGAAGATGGACTTCTCCTGATGGTAATCTCTTATTGCCTATTTTTTCAACTTTTTCTCAAACCTCACCCTCCTTTACTCATTATACTCTGACCACACTGACCCCCTTCCATTTCTCAAATACTTTATATTCTCAACACTCAAGGCCTTCACATGTTTTCTGTGCCTGGAATTTTGTCTCTTCTTCTCTTTATCTGGCATCCTTAGACATTCGTTACCCACCTTTCCTCCTACCTGCCCTCCCCTCCACCAGAGTATTCTCTGTTACATCGTGTTCTTTTACATAGAACTTGTTACATTTAGATTTACATATATATAGCTTTATTTAATGTCTCTCTCAATTGAGGGTCAGATTTATGAACATAGACATCACATCTTTTTTTTTTTTTTTTTGAGACAGAGTCTTGCACTGTTGCCCTGGCTGGAGTATAATGGCGTGATCTCTGCTCACTGCAACCTCTGCCTCCAGGGTTTAATAAATTCTCCTGCCTCAGCCTCCTTAGTAGCTGGGATTACAGGTGCCTGCCACCACACCTGGCTAACTTTTTGTATTTATAGTAGAGACAGGGTTTCACTATGTTGGCCAGGCTGATCTCAAACTGCTGACCTCATGATCTGCCCGTTTCAGCCTCTCAAAGTATTGGAATTACAGGCGTGAGCCACCGCGCCCAACCACATCTGTTTTATTCATTAACACATGTGCAGGATTTAGCATCATGTTTGGCATGTATTAGGTGCCCAATAAGTATTTTACGAATAGTGATGACTGTATGAACCTAAGATGCCATTTCTAGCCTAATGATTTACTGATTCACTATGCCATTGTAACAAGGAGCAGGCACCACTCTGGAAACCTTGCTCTAGAGGTCGTAGCTTACCTGGAAGAATTCTGGAAGGCCTTTGGTATCGTTCTTCCATTGTCTTGATGAATAGAACCTGGCTTCCTACCATCGATGTTAATCTCCTTAGCAAAGTGTTGTGTGGCCCCCTTAGTATTCTCTCCTGAACAGCATGCTTTTTCTGTTTTTTACATAGCCCGGCTGAGAGTTCTCCAGATCTTTCCATTCTGCTTCCCTTTTAATTATAAATTCCATCTTTAAATTATTTCTCTTTTCTGCCATTTTATTCTAAGCATCCAAAGGAAGCCATGTAGTACCTTGAATACTTTGCCACTTAGATATTTCTTCTGCCAGATGTCCTAGCTCATAAGTCTTAAGTTCTGCCTTTCACAAAGTCATAAGACAAGGACACAGTTTCACCAGGTTGTTTGCAAATGTAACCAGGATGGCCTTTACTCTAGTTTCCAATACCTTATTCCACATTCCCATCTGAGACCTCATCACAATGTCCTTGGTTGTCCACATTTCTACCAGATTCTGATCACAATCATTTAAGAAGAAAGTTCCAGACATTTTCTCCATTTTTTTCTTTCTTCTGTGCTCTCACCTGAATTACCATTGATGCTCTGTTTATGGCAATTTGGGCTTTTTCTGGGCTGTTCTTCCAAATTATTCCAGCTTGTATCTGTTACCTACTTCTGAAACTGCTTCCACATGTTCAGATATTTCTTATACCAACAGTCTCACCTAGCTTCTCAGAACCAAATTTTTTTTTCTTAGGCTGTTTTGTGCCCCTGTAAAAATATCTGGAACTTGGTAATTTATCTACAACAGAATTTTATTTGGCTCACAGTTCTGGAGGTTGGGAAGACCGAGATCAAGGGCTGCATCTGCTGACACCTTTTTTGCTGTGTCATAATATGCCAAAGGTATTAAAGGGATGAGAGAAAACACATAAGACAGTAAGAGGTGGTCCAAACTTGTATTTATAATGAACCCACTTTCATGATAACAAACCTACCCCCATGATGATTACATTAATCTATTTATGAGGGCAGAAACCTCATAACCCAATCACCTCTTAAAGGTTCCACCTCTCAATACCGTTGCATTGGAGGTTGAGTTTCCAAGACATAAGCTTGGGAGACACATTCAAACCATAGCAAACATGTCATATATTTTATCCCATTTTCAACACAAATCCCTTCTAAAATAATCTCTGGTGAATCATTGAAAAATTGATATATAATTAAAAATACTGATGATATAAACTGGTGAAGACACAGATTATGGGAACTTTGTAAAATGTAACTGAACATGAAACCTTTTCTTAGAAATTGCATGTGTTAAATAATCTCAGGGATACTCTACATTCTGGTCACTTTCTTTTTAAAATCTTTATTTTCTTAATCACTGAAAAAAACCCAGATCAATAGCATATTTTACCAGTCTTTGATATAATCTATACATGTATATGCACATTGATTCAAATAATAAATGCAGCATATTCTCACAGTCAATTTGACGTGATACATTGTGAAAGAAGAAGTACAATGTGCCATATGTGGAATGAGGTTTATGCAAAGATGCTACATTCATGACCTTTATAGCATTTGTGTATTACGAGATTTTTTTAATGTTTAATCAGTTGGAAGTTATTTTTGTATATATTAATAGAATTTCTTTCTTCAAGAATCTCTTAAGAGAGCCTGACGTAAAATATCTATCAAATTTAAATCTATGGTGTTTTTCTTTATCTATATTAATAATTTTTGGTGAACAATTTTCACTTTTCTGAAAGTTCTCTCCTTTTAGTACAACTTCTTCCCTGGATTGTCCACACTATGCAGTTCAAAACTGAAAATTTTCTGTTAAAAAGCAAAACAACAACAACAACAAAATTGCTGCGTGTGGTGGCTCATACCTGTAATCCCAGCACTTTGAGAAGTAGAGGCAGGGAGCAGATCACTTGAGGTCAGGAGTTCAAGACCAGCCTGGCCCACATGGTGAAACACCTTCTCTACTAAAAATTAAAAAAAATAGCTGGGTGTGGTTGGAGGCACCTGTAATCCCAGCTACTCGGGAGCCTGAGACACAAGAATCACTTGAACTCAGAAGGCACAGGTTGCCATTGCACTCCAGCCTGGGCGACAGAGTGAGACGACGTCTCAAACAAAAACAAAGAAAGAAGGCAAAAAAGTTTTGTTATATTCTTTCTCAGGAGGGGAGGAAGCATGTATTAGCAATTACAAGGCATTTACACTGTGCTTTAAAGTCATCTTGTCATTACATTGGTTTCTAAAAAATATGAATGCTGCAGAGAAAAGTATGGCCTGCATGGATGCTTTTATATATATATATTTTCTTTCAAAATGTGGTTATTTCAGGCTCTAATCAAGTAAGTAAAAAAGGGAATCAGCAGAATACATTGAAAAACCATTTGGTATTTTGCCATGGATTGGTGATATCTCATAGATCTTGGACATTTCAAAGGCAGAGATATTTTGCACCATAGACTAATGTTAATTCTACCATAGCAAGGGATGCTGCTGGTTACAGAACCTGCTGCTTTATTTCCCGTTTTAGCAATTTCCATATGGCTCATATGGTACCTACCAGCAGGTGTTGTCAGGCAGGACCACTGAGTCACCTGTGGCATTTTGAACATACTGCTGGGTTTGTATCATAACCAAGAACAATTTCTATTGTTAGCAAATTCTGTGAGAAATTCTTATGAGGTAAATACAGCCCAAAGAGAAGGCTGCTTTGGGATTTCCCTGAGCCAGAGTAAAAAATTGGTAGAAAAAAAATCTTTGGCAGCAGTTACTTTTATCCTGCTGTGCAGGAATAGTCTGGGAGGAAATGTTACAACAGAGAATATACTGAGGCTGATTTGCTTGATTTGAGTCCTTTTGGGAAGGCTACTTTTCTTCACTTTAAAACATTAATTTAAATGTTAATTACTTTACTAGGGTTATACAATCAATGCATGAATTCAATTTATTTCCCTATAAATAAATTAGAACATTACACTTGAAGCAGAATTCTGCTCTATCTACCACAGTATGATTCTCTCTTTTTCTACTCTCCCTCACCCCTACCCATTTCCACAAACCCTCAATAACCGTGCTTGAGACATTTGCTTGTATTCTCGAAGACAAATTTTTTTTTAACAAAACTTTTCGAATATAGAAATGGGTTCCCATAGAAAATATATAGTTTTCTTTTCTTCTTTAAAGAAGATAAATTATAAAGAAAGAAACATTTGATGTTGATAAAAATGTCCTATAAAATCTCCAGGGTTTAAAAAAATAATAGTTTCATGGATTGCCTTTCTTTTAAAACTTAGCTAAAATTTTATTGATTGTTCTTTTTTGAGAGAAGAACTCCAAAATGTCCTGGTTAATACTTTGTAGGTAGTAGAAGAGTGTTCCTAGGGAAAGCTTGGCTTTTCATCTGTCTCAATAATTCTTTACTCTGTTTCTAAAGGGAGGGGCCAGTGTGAAGTGGTGGCTAGACACTATTCTGAGTATCAGGAGGCCTCGGTTGTAATTTCATCTTTGCCACTGCTCTCTTTGTGACCTTTCTGCTTTTGACCTTTGTGAGATCTAAAAGGACTTCCTCTACTCTAACATTCTACGATTCTCTATAATGCATCCATATTTTTGCCAGCTAAATAAATTATCTTGGCTGGGGAAAAAATTTTGTTTCACTATACTGATGGATGGATGGCTGTTGAGTTATAGGATCTGGTTTCAAACTGTCTGTGCTTGAAACTATCTTGTCTGGTTTCAGATGTGTATGACCCACTTTTTACCTCCATCTCTTTTTATCTAGAAAGAGAGTGAGAGTAATACATATCTCTCATAGGCAGCTTATGGGTTAAACGAGGTAATGCATAAAGAATACTCAGAAGAGCAAGTGTTTAATACATCTTAATTCTCATTAAATTTTACAGGTGTCTATTCACTTCCTGGGGCAATAATTTCCTCATCTTCAATCATTTGTTTTAATCGTATGTAGATATTTGTAAAGGGATATACTGACTCTGTAAGAGTCAAATAATTTGTCTCTGTAAGAGACAAATTATGGTAACTGTGGGATCCTTGAGAAGGAATTCTTTGTATAAGAAGGAGACGAGAGATGAGGCTTCAATGTGGGTTCCAAGAGTGGCATGGAAATTGGTACCCAAGTACATCTTGACCCAGTCATCTTTGCCAAGCTTGTGAATTGTTAACACAATTCACAAATTGTGTTTGTGAATTGAAAGGACTTCCTCATTAAAATCTTTTTTTCTTTTTTTGGTAGATACTGCTAGTTGTCTCCAGTATCTAGCCCACTTTGTATAGTAATATAATTTTTCCTGGACATGTGGCCTTCTATAATAAACATTGCATTTCAAACCCCCTTAGTAGTATAGTATGGCAAGATGACTACATTTTGAACAACAGGTATGAACAGAGGTGATGTGTGTAATTACTACACTTTGTTCTCAAATGCATATGTAGAATGTAAAGGGAATGTATGTGACTTCCCCTCACCTCTTTTCCCCTTCCTGCTGGATTATAAATGTGATGGCTGGAGTTAGAGGAGCCATCTTGGACTAGGAGATGGAAACCACATTTTAAGGATGTTTGAGAACAAGATAGAAAAGGCAATAATAAACTTACCTCGTTTAATATGCTATTGTTATTTTATTAGTTAAGCCTATATCTTAACTAATACAACCTTAATAGTTTGGCAATAAATAAGCCTGTGATTCAACCTTCCCCCACCCTCCCCATTCCTAACTGAATATAACCTGCATGGAGGGAGTATGCCTTCTCAATTTCTAATAGATCATTGAGTTTCCAGGGCATGGAGAGAGAATCTGGACCCTAGGATATGAAAGCCAGTTAGCAGGTATGTGCTTCTCGGGAGAAAGATCCATGCTAATTCAATACAGTATTAATTTATTACTCCCTGAGTATACAAGTTAGCTTTTTATGTGCTAATGGCAAATGATATGCTGTATAGTGATAATTATATAATAAAAAGAATGATAGCTTCTTAGACATGAACTGATTAGAATTTGTTATGAATCTTTATAGGCATTGAGTGATGAAATAAACCATTTCATCTTTAGCAATTTTATAATACAAACAATTGTTTTTATTTTATGAGCATTCTACTTCAAGTATGAAGTTTTTGAAGTGTAATCCTGTATTACTTCACTCAGTGAAAATTCTGCATCATATGATGTTAAAAGCCCATTTGTCTTTCCTGAAATTAACTTTAGCAAATGGTAATCATGATTATTTTCATTTATAAACTTAAAACTCATAGGAAGCTATTTGTATTTCTCAGCTTAAATATATCTTGTACCCACAATGAAAGAACAGCTTTTATTTTTAAAAAATAGAAATTAAGAGTAAAAAAGAAAAAAATATCTGCCAGATATTTTGGGGGGCCCTTAAGTTTCTGGGTAAATAGCATAGATAAATTCTCTAGCTTTCTAGAGCTGAAAAAGAATAATTTTTATGAGTTTTCTTCCTTGTTTTTAAAAAACACTTGATTATGTCACCTTTCAGGTTTCTCCTTCTTTACTGAATGAATCTATTTACTTTAAGTTTGGTACATTCGTACACTCATTTCTTCAATTGTTTTATTCTGAATCTTCTTTAGACACTATCAATTTTGAACATTATTAAAAAAATGCAGGAATGAAAGCATAATAGGTTTATTAACGTGTAGAATAAAATTTCCTATTTCCGTGCAGTAATGTCTAATATTTTATTAGAATTTTGCACACAAATCGCAGCACTTTGGGAGGCCGAGGTGGGTGGATCACTTGAGGTCAGGGGTTCAAGATTAGTCTGGCCTCATGGTGAAACCCTGTCTCCACTAAACAAAAATTAGCTGGGCATGGTGGTGAGCACCTGTAATCCCAGCTAGTCCTGCAGGAGAATCACTTGAACCTGGGAGATGAAGGTTGCAGTGAGCCTAGATCGTGCCACTCCACTCCGGCCTGGGCGAAAGAGCGAGACTCCATCTCAGAAAGAAAAAAAAAGAAGAATTTTGCACACAGAGTTTGTTATTCCTGAAATTGTTGTAAAATCAGAATAAAAAGGAAGCAAGGCAAAGGGACATTGTCGGTAGATGACAACTTTAATTTAAAAGAACCCAGGTTGAGAGAAACTCCTTAAATCTTGGTTAATGATGGTTCAGTATTTTAACATCTGAAGCTTCTAGCACTTTTACTACTTGTAGTGCATGAAGAAGGAGTCCTTTTTTGTTTGGGTGAAGTTTTCACCATTGCATTTTATTGTGGTCAATTTGATCATCTTATGTGAGTTGCCACATATGTATTACATATGAAAATTAGTCCAGTATTATAAAATGTGTGAGTTAAAATGGTAGTCTTTTGTTTAAAGCTTTGAAGATCTATTCCACTTGCAGTTCTGTCTCTTTCTACCAAAATAACTCTTAAATACTCTGTTGATTACATATTTTCTTTTGTTTTCTATTGAATTCAGGGAAACATTACTTTTTTAAAAATTCACACTGTCATAGGTCGTGTTCCCCCATGAGATGGAAATTTGTCTACAAGAGGCTTATTAGAAGTGACACAGGAAACATCAATAAGGGAATAAGTAAAGCGGAGGGAGAATTTGAACTATGTTGTATTTGCAACAGTGGATACGGCCAATTCTAGTGGAAGCTCTAAAATTAGTATGGCCCTTTAGAAATGTCCTATTTGAGACAAAGATCTTTGTTTCTCTACATCAACCAAACCATGGATAGAGATTGCTCCAATGAAAGGAGCATAATCTTGGGTGAGACAGCTTCCTTTGGCTCAGGACAATTCTGGGGGAGGGGCTTAGTGGTAAACTGTCAACAGGCAACATTACTGTCATTAATGGATATTAGACCTCTGTTATGATGTGATAATATAGGTAGCATTCATAATAAAAGTTAGAGTATTTTTTAGTGAGGGGAAGAGGGAAAAAGTGCAATTAATAAGAAATAAATTTTAGGGCAGATAAAACAAATAATAAATTGGCAAGGTGAGTCCTCTGTTTTTTTTTTCTTTAATAAGGTCTTATCTAAAATGTTTCTTGAGATGGATTAGAATAATCAGAAAGAACTGGTCTTTAGTACCACAATGTTTTAATCCCATAGCTTTTTTGATTTATTATAATTGTTGTGGTTATTGTTACTTGGTTCTAATGGAATGTGTGTACTTTGGTTCTGCATGACACATATATATACAAGATTAGAACTACAAATTACAGTCTGCTCATCTTTGTGGGACTCGTTTTTTCTTATTAACTTTTTATTTATAATTGGTACTTAATAATTGTACATATTTATGAAGTACATATATTGTACATATTTATGAATAATTGTACATATTTGTGTAATGTTTCAATATGTGTATACACTGTGCAATTATCAAATCAGGATAACTGTCATATGTATCACTTTAAACATTTATCATTTCTTTGTGGTAGTAATACTCAAAATCTCTTCTATCTTGAAATATATACTACATTGTTATTCGCTGTAGTCACCGCACTTTGCAATAGACCTTATTCATAGGACTCATTTTTATATTAAAACTTTGAGCTTGTTATCTGCTTTTTGACTTAATTTGGAATCGTAGAGCATATATCCCAGGCTCTAAGATTCTAAGTTAATTTCAAAAGAGTTAACTGGAATGATTTGCTTTTAAATCTTTCATTTATTTGTTGCTATCTTATAAAGGTGGATTTCACTGCTTGTGCATTTTTGGAAAATAGTCCATCTCATCATTATATTTATTTGTAAATAATCTATCTGATCTAATCTAATCTATCTGATCTGATCTAATCTGTCCATCTGATCTAATTTTAATAAATAGCTCAACACTAGTGTTATAAAAATTTTGAAACTTTCTAAAGGTGTAAGTCCCTCTTAGGTTTGATATATCTTGTTAGAATAATTTAATTATAGCATATGGTATTAAGTCAGTTACTTAATAGTTGACATTGTTATTAATTTGTTTTTTTTTTTTGGTAATGAGGCAAATACTGTCTTGAGTTGCAGATATGAACTTCGCCATAGCACAGTATAATACATTTATTTGTATTTTTTGAGTATTATAAACACCATTTAAGGTCAATTTCAACGAATATGGCTTATTTTTTATATTGTTTGTTTTAAGTTGTAGCAATATTCATTGAAGAAAAAGATTAATTAATATTGTGTGATTTAATTTTTGTTTTCAATTTGAATTTTTTTCCCTAAGGGAGTTCTTTATACTAAACTATAACATTACGACTTATAGTCAGTGACTTATCATGCATGAAATTATATGTATATTTAAATTAATATAATGTATTTTCTAATGGAAATCACTGTAAGTCAAAATTTTCAGACTGTGTATATATATATATATATATGTATTGATATATTGAATACTTTTAAACCTTATACCAAAAAGATTTAAGAGCATGTTAGAAACACTTTAATAGAAGTAGAATAAAAAATAAGTAGGAAATTAAACCCCAGGGAAATATACAGAAGTAATAATTGAAAAGCAGAGAGGGAAGAATATTAATATGTAGACCACAAGGGTCAATGTGGTACTTGAAGATGAACTTCCTACTTGGCTCTGCCTTTCCAGGAGCCAAACTAGAAAGAGAAAACTGCTCAGTTATATAACACTCATTGTTAGAGAGAGTAATAGCATTATTTTCAATGTACAGATGAGGAAACTAAGACACAGAAGTTTATGTAACCTGCTCAGTGTCACAAAGCAGTTGGAATCAGGATTTCAACACTGCTAAGCTGACTTCTGTGTCTAAGCTCTTAACATCCTTCTGTAGGATATAGTTTTTCATATCTTCCGAAAATATCCTTACAGAAAATATAGTACCAAAATACAGAGTTTGTTGCAGGTGAATTATCATTCTGAAAAAGGTTCTTAGTGTATTTAATGATACTTAAAAGCATGTCTTTCTTTATACTTCTTCCTTAGTAAAGATATAACATGTGTAACGTACAAGCTACAAAATTTAGTGTGGTGAACAGATTTTGATGCTTCAGAAAATGCAGATCACATTTTGTCTTCACTGATACCCAAACTATTAGGTTAACAATTGAACTCATGAACATAGAGAGTAGAACAATGATTACTATAGGCTGGGAAGGGTAGTCTGGGGGACAGGGGAAGAAAATAGGGGTAGTTAATGGGTACAAAATTAGAGTTATATACAATAAGTGTCATCTGGTATTTGATAACACAACAGGGTGACTTCGGTTAACAATAATTATAGTACATTTTAAATAACTAAAAGAGTATAATTGGGTTGTTTATAACACAAAGAAGGGATAAATGCTTGAGATGATGAATACCCCATTTACCCTGATGTGATTATTATGCCTTGTATGCCTGTATCAGAATATCTCATGTACCGTATAAATATATACATGTACTATGTACCCACAAAATTTAAAAATTAAAAAACCAAACAATCTATTAGGTTGAACATTTGGGATGGCTGGCAAAAGGTTAACAATTATTTTACTGTATTGCTCAGCCTAATATTGGAAGGACGTCTTAAAATATGATAATGTAGAAATTTCTTATTAGTAAGGTCATATGGAGGTTTCTTATAGTAGGTCTTTCAGTCCTGTTTGCCAGTCTGTAAGTCTTCTTGGAAGTATTTGGCATGATAATCTCTAGAAGGCCACTTGTCCTGGCAAGTCACTCTTTCTTATAAGAGTTTCCTCATTTCTAACCCAGACTTACTGATGTAAGAAAGTAAGTGTACTTAATATGCTTTGTAAACTTCAAAGTGATATGTAAACATGTAAAGGGCCCATTATATATTTTAATATGTTAAATCAGGTTGTCTTCAAATTCACCACACTCTTTTCTTCTTTCATTCTTAATGACTAGGCTACATTACATGGACATGTTATAGCTCCCTATTTCTGACAGTTTTTCCATATCCAGGCTTGAACTTAATAAATTAAATATGAATTGCAGCTTCATTATTGTTTTTCTTTCTTCTTTCCCTTTTAATTTTATGCGATCTTGCTGTATTTTAATAATCTTTGCAAGCCATCTTAAATCATTTCTGGAACATAGCTTACTATAAATAATTACATTTATTAAGTAGAAGTTTTATATAATACTCTTCAGTTCTACAATCTACTCTAAATATGCAATATTGACCTAATTTAAGAACACATATATTTCCTTTAGTAGCAACATCAATATTGCTTTTTTTTTTTTTTTTTTTTTGTAACTCTCAGGCAGGAAATTTTGCTAGGTGGTTTCAGGGCCATTGTCTTGTGAAATTTTTACTTGAAAGTAATTAATTTAGATAAAATGGACACACATGAAACAGGTAAAGAACATATCAGTGCTTAAAAGTCATTAGTAGACTTTAAAACATAAGCCTTTAAGAGGACCCTGCATAGTTCAGATGGTCAAGTTGGTGCAATAGATGTTGAGCACATTGATTTTTTAATGAGGCCACAAGTTGATTCTTAGGCAATGATAAGCTTTGCTCCCTGGTTAAACAATTAAAAAGACAAAACAACATTTTTGGGCAGGCAATAACAACAGATTAAACCACACCTGAAGAAAAAATTTGATTTAATTTATTTTTGGCTGGGAAAGGGGCTGGGAAAGAGCTAGATCCAGAATCTCAGATCTAGTCTTTCTGTTCTGAGGTGGAAGGTTACCTGTGGTATGAGCTGCAAAGTAACTGTATAGGTCATTCAACTGTATGAGCTGCAGAGTTGTATAACTCCCACAGACTTTGTGGGCCTGGATGATAAAGATCTCATCCTGTGGTCAGCTCCTTGTCATTAATACGTAAGCTTTGCAGACTTTTTCCTTTTCATACACCAGGTTCCACCTGTCTTCTCCTTCCCAGTAAGAACACGAATTAGGCCATCTTAGTGTCTTGTTGTCATTCCTAAATCTGTTTATATCACTACTTTCCTATCTGTGTATCTTCCAGAAGCATTTATGTTATTTAAATATAATTGCATGCCATTTCTTTCTCTTTCTGAATTTGGAATATGTTTCTGTGCCATTTATATTTTCCCCTCAGGCAACAAATTCTGACAGTAACATGAATTATTGCTGTTCCCTACTGAGCTCTACTGTGTGTCCACCCCTGGGTAGGGAACATAATTGGTAGTAGAGCCACTGTTACATATATTAACTCTGCTCTCTACCAGACATTGGAAATCACAAAATAATATTGACTGGAAGTGCAATAGTGAGTTAAATCATACCCTTACAAATTTTGAATACCCTGATCTCAGTAAAATCATAGCAAAGTAACAAGATGAAAGAATATGTAGTAATTATTTGCTGTTTCCAGGCATTCTGATACTGTATCTGGTTTTTCATTATTTTAGTAGACATTATTATAACAGAATTATCTCAACTGTATCACATGTACCTTTGAAGAGAATTAATAATGTATGATTTGACTGGCCAGTATCAGAATAATTTGCCCAATGGGATCCTTACTCAGATAGTGTTCTCTAGATTGTATCACTGTGTAGGTGGACTTAGAGTGCAAGGATTATGGAAAGATAGAATTGGAAGAAACTTCAGTAATCATTATAGTAAAAATAGTAGGCATATCAATAAAGTAGTAGTCCTATGAAATGAAGCCAGTGTCACACAGTGAGTTAATAATTGAGATGGATTGATAACCTAGGTTTACCTACTGCTAAAGCTTTGGCTTTCCTGATCATCTTTTTCCAGAACTGTATAGACCTTCACTTTGATAATTCCCAAGTATAAGATGTGGTAAATTAGAAAAACCTCCCTTCCCCATGGCTTCACCTCCTAGCCCCACATTTCTAGCCAAGTCCTCTAATTTCAGTAAAGTGAGACCTGGCTGTGATGGCTCATTCTCAGTCTCTTGGTTTTGGCTTTGGTCTTTGCCTCTGTCCAGAGTCCTAAACTGGACTTTGTGATTTAAACAAGATCAGAGTCCCAGAAATTCACATTAGCATTGGGCTATAGCTATTGTTACATTTCTAAATCCCCATGCCAGTATGGCTGCTTATTGCTGCTTCTGAGTGGGAGGTGGAAGGAAGAATGAAAAGTAGTGAAAAACTTCTGCAATTAGGACAAATGGAAGCTGTAGAGAGTTTAAGGAAATTTTGAGGAGAGGGTAAACAACAGGGGAGACAGTATTATACTGATAAAAATAGAGACTCTGTCTTAGGTGAGCTGGTTAGGTTTTCTGAGCCTCCATTTCATCATCACCTTTAAAAGAGGAGTAATGCCTATCTTAGATGGTTTGCAAGCTACGTAAAACCTAATACTAATACGCATTCAGCCAATGCTAGTAATAAGTATTAATTTGAAAACAGTAATACCTGTTTTAGTAAGAAAATGAGGATAGGGGAGTCATCAGTTACTCCTTCAATTAATATGCATTATAACAAGCAGAAAAACAAAGAAATACACATAGATTAATCTGGAAAGATATAATGTGAAATTCCTAGAGTTCTTGCCTTAATTAAACTGTGGAGTTCATCTTTGGCATTCTGTGGAACATCTCCAGCTAAGTGTTCCTTTTGTTTGTTTGTTTTTCTTTTGTGGTAAGAACACTTAAAATGATATCTTCCCTTCATAAATTTTTAGGTATACAATACATTGTTGTTGACTATAGTGGCAATATTGTACATCAGATCTGTAGAACTCATTCATCTTGTTTAACTGAAGCTTTATGCTCCTTGGTTAGTAACTACCCAGGTCTCCTCCCCTTAGGTCCTGCTGACTACCATTCCACTCTTTGATTCTATGAATTTGACTGTTTTAGTTACCTCATATAAGTGGAATCAAGCAGGGATCAGCAAACCTTTTCTGTAAAGGACCAGATAGAAACTATTTTAGGCTTTGTGTCTGAGAAGCAAAATCACAAATATTTGTATAACAAACAAATTTTGTACATGAGTCTACTGATGAGAGTAACTGAGTTCTTTATTGGGGGTGGTTAGTGTTTTCCTAAATTATTGGTTAATGATAATATTCCCTATCATCAAATTGATTGCTAATGTTCATCTGTAAAAGCCATTCTTACAGCTTAGGGGCTGTACAAAACCAGGTGGCAGGCCTGATTTGGCACAGAGCTGTATTGTGCTGACCCTGGTCTTAAAGGATTAAGAAAGCAGAAGAGTTCTGGGACATTCTGATCAAATTAACATGCTAGCAATTAACAGTTTAAGTAGCCTCAGGCTAATTTTGAGTTATGAAGTGAGAAGTATAGCTGTAATAGTGTCTGAACATATTTAGATGTAGAGTGCAGTTGGAAACAAAATTTGGGAATATGCATGGGTTCCTGATTTCTAAAAGGACATTCTTGAATCTAAAACTAAATTTCCTTTTGCTTTTTACACTTCTATGAGTTTTCTGCCAAGAGGTTAGACAGAGTTAACAAATGCCTTCCTATTTGAATGTTCCCAGATGTTGTGGCCATTTTAACAGAAGAGAGAGAATACATCAAAGGCAGTGCCAAGTGATGCTCATTTCAGTTCCTCTCTAGAAGTACATGCTAGCCTGGGAGGGAAATTGACAATAAGAATGTAAATTAACTTTGCCTTTTATATATGCCTAATGTGAAAACAATATGAGGAGGTGAAGGGAAGATATTCCACAAATATTCCCCAGATCCCTTACTTAAATTATAGTTTTTAAAGATCCTAGATTGAGTTATTTAGTAAATACTAGTTTAGGTAAAAGTCAGAATGGAGAGGTACACAGAAGTCTTAATCGTGATAGGATGCTTATTCCTCCTGCCATGCAATGATGAACACCTTATGAGCCTGGGATGGATAGAGAGAGTGTCATTTACCTGCTGCTGTGGGACATTCTAAAAGTTAGGTAGAATGGAGAAAGGAGGTCAATAAATGGAACCCAAATGTGTCACCAACCAGGACAAAAATACTTAGCTTTTTGAACTAAGTATTTTTGGAGAGCAAGAAGCAAGAGAACAGAGAACAGAAAACAATAGTTGAGGAAAGTCAGGTGAAGTGTGGTAGATTTGGTGTTGCCTTACGAAGACCTGTATTTCAGTGCAATTGAATTGTGATTGTCAGACACATTATTTTATAGGAATCAAGATACTGGCCAACTCCAGCAATATTGCCATATTCTGGTGATGTGGTAAAGAACCTGAAATAACAGGGAGGCTATGGAAAAGGAGAAAATGGGGGAAAATGTGATATCTCAGAGGAGATACAAATAATCAATAAATCAACATGAATTTGAGCTCAGTGAAGGCATCCAGTTTCCAGCTGAACCTTACGGATTCAATGCAGAAGGCGGAAAGGTGGGGACCTCAATTTTCAGAGTACAGAGAAGCTATAGTAGAAACCCTAGGTCCAGAGGTGATTTATGGAAAGTTCAGTCTGAGCATGATGCAAGACCATGTTATACCCCTGAAGCCTGAGAGGCAGGCTATAGTAGCTATCTGGAGACTACTGACAGCTCGTACCGCCCACATGCTGAATGGAGATGGACATACTGATGAGGAGTACAAGAGACAGACTATTATGGATTGCACAAAAATCTAGAATAATTTTGATATTCTTCATAATCTGGCTAAAACTATGGTCCCTTGTGGAAAGTGGCAATGTTCGGCTGACCCTGCCACAGATTTACCTGGTAGTATATTATATCTTGAGTGGAAAATCATATTTTTCCATTTTACTAAATTACTAATTTTATGATTCAGTTTTTCTCTCCTCCCTGAGAACCAACCTTAATCTCAACTTAGAAGCATTAGTTCTTAATATATATTAGAACAGTACCCTTCCATTATGAAGAACAAATAAATCAATGTTCACTATATTTGCCTTTTTCTTTATAGCATTTATTAAGGGCCCACTAAATGCCAGGTGATATATTTGGGTTAAAAAGATAAATTTGACATGATTTCTGGAGAAAATAGCTTTAGAAATTTTGTTAATTACGATATGATCACTACTAGTGAAGAGATACATAAAATTGGTGCAGAGGCACAGAGGAGAGATAGTAGCTACCTATTTTTTTTTTCTGATAGTGTTCAACAATGGGTTATTGACAACTCAAATCATGTTTTAGACCATAAGCGTGCTAAAATAATGTATGATGCATCTTCAATTTTAAAACGTATCTGTCTCTAAAACAAAATTCTGATTTTTCCTTTGTAAAACAACGAGCACAATACATAACCTTCTGGGTTATATAACCAACTCTGGTGATATTTATCTATTTGAATTAAGTGCAAAAATTCCTGCTGGGCATTTACTATCACAGATTGCATCAGCTTTCATGGCTTGAGAACTGTTCCTGTACAAATCAGCCTGATGAGGGGTGAAATAGGACAAGGAAACATTCTTAAACATCCACTTGAAAAATGTGGCAAGAAATGTAAGGACAAACTTTAGTAGTGACTATGAGTCTAAGGATTCAAGAATAGAGTATTTTTAACCCCTTTTATTGGTTTGTATTAAAATAGAGTAATTGTCAAAGGATTTAGTTACTATGGGAACTTACCATATTTTAAGAGCATGTAACTAAAGTCACTCTTACAATACCAGAAAATATTGAACACAATACAACAGGCTTTTTTTTTCTTTTTTAACATTAACTTTTTTACTACACAAAAATAATATAAAATTAAGTTTTGAGTACTGGGAAGAAATGAGAAAAACAAAGTGCGTTGTAACATATTTGTTTCACTTTGTATGACGTTTACATTCTTAAAACATGTTTTCTGTTATATAGCAAGCTAACAAGGCCTATTTAGGAAACAAGTACATACATTTCTCATGTAAAAAATGTTGACCTTGTAAATATGCTACAGACATGTATGTGTGTGTGTGTGTATGTGTGTATATGTGCAGTGCTTATATATATATACAATATATATAATATATATTAGCAAAGAATTTTGCTCTTTTACACGCAGTGCAGTATGTGTAAACATATATATATATTTGTATTTTACTTCCCACACTGCATGTAAAACAGCACAATTCTTTCCCAGAGTAAGCCCTCTGTACACATGAATGTTAATAATTCTCTGCTTGCCTGATCTCCTTTTTCTGCTGACTTCTCCTCTTTCTTTTGTCCACCATTCACTTTCTTTCATTATATCTCTGTGTACTTTTTATTTTGTAGTCCCCCATATTAGCTCTTAATTTCTTTTTTGTTTACCTCCTTGTTTTCCTTTAAATACTTCTCTTTTTCTTCACTAGTTAAAAAAATAAGATTAAGTATGAGAGACTAGCATAAAGCTAGTTGTTGGATAACTCGATGGTCATAAAGCAGCATATTGTTAAAACAGCTAGTTTGAGCAGCATCTGATTTTGGATGAGGTGAGGTATAGGAGATACTGGGGAGATGGGTAAGAGAAAGGGAGGGTAGATAGGGTGGAATTAGTTCAAAGGAGAAAGGTAAAGGTTATTTGAGGAATGGGAAAGAGACTGCTGGGCATCACTCAGGGTGGAAGTTTCTGTTTTCCTGCCTAAACCAGGCAGCTTAAGACAATCCCTGCTACTAAAATAGAAGGATTTAGCATAAAGCTTTATTAGAGTAAGACAGAATCTTAGAATTTTACCTGTGTCATTTAATGAAGTACATACCTTAGTACAACAGAAATAGATACATAGTTGGTAAAAAATAATTGAAATATGTAGGATATGCACTGGCAGCCTCTTCCTTCTGCCAGATCATACATTCTGATTGCTTACCTCAACTTTCTCTGCATTCCAATTACACTGGCTTGGAAACCTAGGTAGTTTAAAAATGTAGACTACAAGTTGTCTGTTCCCATGCATAGGAAGGAAAACTGTCTGCGATGAGCCGTTGTAGAATATAACATTTTTTCCTCTTTAGCGGCAGTAGTTTGATGGCAAATGATAGGTTGCCGTATTTTTCTCTTTAGTAGTAGTTTTCTCTTTAGCTGGTAGTTTGATGGCAAATGTTAGTAGAGTATTTCACTCTACTGCACTTAAATTATTCTGTTGTTTCACCAGTTTTACCATGGATAGAATTGTTTGGGAAAAGTATCTCAGATCTATAACGGGGTGGTTTGACAGAGCTTGCTAGCTTCTTCCACAACCTGCCAAGCTCTAGACAGCTAGGGGTCATTGTGACCTAAATGCAGGATGGGCTGTAATGAGATAGAGCATACCTGGTATCCAGTTTTTCATCCATAATGCCAGTCACTCCCAAATACAGGGAACCAATCAATAGATGCATGCATTCCCCAGCAGGTCATTCTGAGTAAGCTACATTTGGGGTGTTTTCCTGTATGAAGTTAGTTGAATCTATTGATTTCCACTTTCATGTTTGTATCTTCATTTATTTAGGTGGCTTCCTTTTTGATATTCTATCATTGTCTAAATGGTACTTCGCAACTCCCTAGATTGGCATGCATCTGATATGAGAAGAACACAAGCAAAATTACAGAAAAGGAGTATCTCCTAAGCACAATGATAAATTATAAACATATAATTTGTATACATATATTTAAATATGTAAATATGCTAAGAGCAGAATTAATTTATTGACATGACTCTGCTGAGCTATTGTATAGTAAGTTGATGAGACAGTGATACAAGTGTTGTTAATTAGCATGGAATGCATGGAAGAAAACTACAACTTGTTAAAAGTAAGCTAATTAGAGAGCTAACTATAAAGAAGCTCCATTAGAAATTTCCTTTTTGGGTATATTTTGGTTCTCTTCTCATATTATGAAAAAGTAAGCATGGGTTGCGTTGTTTATCAACAGAGAAAATGAAAATAAAATTTATGTGATAATTGTACAATATGTTCTCAAAATCATAAAATTCAATGGGTTGGGATCCAGAGAAATGAATGTTTCCCAATTTCTTTCTTAGGCAAGATGACACAGAAATATCATAATGTTTACCAGACATGCCATTATTGGTATAGATATTATACAAGTGTTAGGAAGTATTTTCTATATTTATTACTTATATATAATTACTTTAGGAAAGCTGCCTATAATTCCTTTGAAGGGTAGTAAGATAATCTTTCTTCTTGAATTTGCATAGTACCTTTTAAAATTCTTTAACTTCATGAGTTAGCAAGGACTTGTAGGATAACTATCTCTGAGTCCTATGCATGTTAAATAAGAAAAAAACAACAAAATTTAGGCTCTTTTATAGATATAATTAAATGAATTAAAATAATATTTGTTAAAGTTTATATGACATCAGGCTTTATAGGAATTCTTAATAATTTCATTTTTTTCTGGTTTTGAGAATTTTCCTAATGCAAATCATTGTTCCTTAGACTAAACTGGTTAAAAATCTTATAATGTACAATATTGCACTGAAGGATCTTAGAAGAAATTTAAAATTTCAGTTTTTTCTTTCAAGGATAGTAATTTTATTTTTTATTAGGAAGCCTACAGGGTTTTATTGGAAATTTTATTTTTTAAATAATTAACTTTTAATTGTGTAAGAATTTTTTGGAAAAAAATCTATATACTAGAGAAATGACAAAGAAGCAAAAACCTATTCCAAAAGCCATTTACTTCCAAAAGTAATTATTAACATTTTGTAAATGTCATTATAGAAACTTTACTATATACAAATAAGATGAATAGAATG
Organism: Cacajao melanocephalus; assembly: GCA_963573385.1. Lineage (NCBI taxonomy): Eukaryota > Metazoa > Chordata > Mammalia > Primates > Pitheciidae > Cacajao > Cacajao melanocephalus. The sequence goes on from CAUYLG010003858.1 coordinate 97,494, forward strand.
AGTGGACCTGGGAAATGTCTCTTTAGCTTTTAGTGTTTCTGGGTCATTCTGGCTCAGGGTAGTATCCCTTAAGTCATAGGCAGATTATTGCTTCCCTGGTTTTTCATTCCCCCTTCACCTCTGGCCATTTCCATCTTGGGGGTCTACAGCAATTGCACCCTAGGTGTCAGATAGATGATAATAGGATAGTTTACCTTATAATCCATTGTTCCTGCCCTTTTGGAGTGAAAATTTCTGTGGAGAAATTTTCAAGTGTTTTCTCCTTATCCACCTGAATACAACTTCAAGGAATCAAATTTAGTAATTTGAAATCAACCTAATCCTCCACATGAAATATTTATTGGGTGTCTATTAGGTCATAGGCATTGTTGTAGGGATTTGGAGATACGTCAGTAAATTAAGCAGACAACTATTCTAGCTCCTTTGGAACTTAAAATTTAAATGGGGAGATGGACATTAAACAATAACCACAATAAATCAGTAAATTATATAGCATTTTAGAAAGTGATTAGTACTGTGAAAAAACATAGGCGGACTGGCATAAAGGGGATTTGAGTGCTAGGGTAGGGTAGGGGTAGGTGCTATTTTCAGTAGGATGATTATGGAAAAGGTGATACTTGAACAAAGATTTTAAGGCCAAGGAGTTAGCCATGTGACTATCTTTGGGAAAAGCATTCTATCCAGTAAAACCACCAGGGAAAAGTTTCTAAAGCTGGACCATGCCCAGTATATTTAAGAAAGCATGGGTAGCTAGAATGGAGGGAGCAAAGGAAGGGCACTAGGAGATAAAAATAAAGGCAGCAAGAGACTGCTCACTGGCTGTCACAATCCTTGCAAAACTTTTAACTTTTCTCTGAGTGAAATAAGGGACCACTTCAGACTGTTAAGTAGAAAAACACATAACCTGAATTACATTTTTAAAGATCATCCTAATATTTGTGTTGAGAGTAGCCTGCAGGATTGTGAGGGCAGAAAGAGAAAATTACAAGGCTATTGAAATAATCTGGGTTAAAAGATGACATGGTGGCTTGGACCAGAAAGGTAGCAGTGGAGGTAGTGAGAAGTGGCTGGATGCTGGATATGTGCTGAAAGTATAACAAAGCTTCTTGACAGATTGGGATCCAAGGTGAAGTCAAATTCTGTGGCCTGAGCATTGTTAGGTGCCTCCATTAAGATGGAGAAGGCTGCATGTGGGACAGGTATGGAGAGAAATCAGGAATTCAGGTTTTGACAGGTGGAAATTGAGTTGCTTATTAGACATCCAGATAGACCATCTTGAATAAGCAATTGTATAAACAATTTAAGAGTTTGTAGCAGAGGTCTGAAAGGGAGATATAAATTTGGTTGCCATTGACAAATGGGTACTCTTTATTTAAAGCCATAAAACTAATGAGATCATTAAGAGAGATAGAGGGTCAAAGATTGAGTCTGGGGCATTCAGCATTAGGAGAATGAATACCTGCCCCACACATGTCTACTGGTTGTTGAATATTCTTAAAAAATATTATATTTTTCCTTTTATCTATTGAATTCCAGTATTCCTTCTTTGATAATATGTATATATAAGGGATATAAATGTGCTATTCATAGCACCTAACAAAAATGTTCATGTTAGACTCAAGCCCAACTGTTTTTCACTCTACTGCACTTAAATTATCCTCTTGTATTTTTTGTATGTATAATTTTATAGATGGAATTATGAAGCTATCTGTACTTAAAAATGTACTATTTGTCACCTTATTTGTATCTCTTACCTTTTTCTTCTCTCTTTACACACTTGACATAAGTGGGTCCATCATTTTGTTTTCAATATATTTCTGAAGAGTCAGTGAATTTCCAAAGATTATCTTAAAACAGATGTTTATAATGTAAAATCCTTATATGTCTGTTGCCTCTATGTATTTAGATGTGAGCCTCCACTGGCTATGTTAGAGAGAAGAGAAATAGAGAACAAAGTTTTATCAGAACGTTGTAGGGCACAATTACTTTTATTTTACATATTAATTTTTTGAGGCGGAGTTTCACTCTTTTGCCCAGGGTAGAGTATAGTAGCACAATCTTGGCTCACTGCTGCCTCTGCCTCCCAGGTTCAAGTGATTCTCCTGCCTCAGCCTCCTGATTAGCTGGGACTACAGGCCCTCGCCACCATGCCTGGCTAATATTTGTATTTTTACTAGACACAGGGTTTCACCATCTTGGCCAGGCTGGTCTGGAACTCCTGACTTCGTGATCCACCCTCCTTGGGCTCCCAAAGTACTGGGATTACAGGTGTGAGCCACCACGGCCGGCCCTTAGAGGGCGTACTTTTAAAAGTATGTATTGTGATGAGTAACATACATGCATCTAAATAATGAACCAGATTATAAGGGATATGGAATTGAAATGCTTATTTGAATTCACTTGTGTGTGTGTGTGTGTACGTTTCTATGAGGATGCTGTTTTCTATTGCTTTGCTCCTGTCCTCAAAATCATGAATAGCATTGCAAATCTCGACAATAATTTATTTAGAGTATCATCGTGAAGAAAAATAATATGCTTTGTAAGATATTTTTTAAAAAGCTTTTTATTTTAAAAGGTTTTTAGTCACAGATAATTTGTACAATTAGTAATTTATTCTGTCTTTCTTACTCTGCAATCATTTTGTCAAATCATTGGTAGTAATTTGTATACATGATGCCCCTTTTAACTCTTAACTATGTTTGTGTGCATTTTTCATAGACTAAGAACTTTCACTTACATATAACAACAATACATTTACCAAGATTAGAAAATTAACACTTCCTGGGTGCAGTGGTTCATGCCTACAATCTCAGCACTTTGGGAGGCCAAAGTGGGAGGATCGCTTGAGCTTGGGAGTTCAAGACCAGCCTAGCCAACATAGCTAAACCATGTCTCTACTAGAAATACAAAAATTAGCCAGATGTGGTGGCATATGCCCGTAATCCTAGCTATTTGGGAGGCTGAAGCATGAGCATTGCTTGAATCTGGGAGGTGGAGGTTGCAGTGAGCCAGGATTGTGCCACTGTACTGTAGCTCAGATGACAGAGTGAGACCCTGTCTCAAAAAAAAAAAAAAAAAAAAAAAAGAAAAGAAAAGATAAAAAGAAAAAAAAGAAATTAACACTTGGCCAGGCATGGTGGCTCACTCCTGTAATCCCAGTATTTTGGGAGGCCAAGGCAGGAGGATTGCTTGAGCCCAGGAGTTTAAGACCAGCCTGGGCAATATAGAGAGGCTCTATCTCTATTTTAATAAAATAAAAAAATTATTAACACTGATATAATGGTATTATGTAGTCTATAGACCTTTGTCAAATTTCATGAATTATCTCCTGTTTAGTCACTAACCACACGTCATTTACTTTCATTAAGTGACCAACCTTGTTTATAAAATATCACATCAACTACTGCTGCTATTGAGTTACAGAATTGTGATAATTGGCATAGTTACTTAGCAAATGACATTGTGCCTGTAACCCCTCTCTGATCAGCAGAGTAAGAGTTCTTACTACTTGAATCTCCTTAGTAACCAATTGATTTAAATATTAGTGATGCACTGATTCCCATAATGCTGGGAGTCCAGCAATAGAATTCACAAGTAATTCATCTATGGAAGCAATAGTTATCTATAAACCTCAGCTGCAAAAATTTGTGATGGTTGTGGTCACCTCTTTTTTAGTGCTACAATATTGCACATATTTTATACTATGATAAACTTTATAAAGTTATTTTATTTTTCCAGTTGAATATCTGACACTATCTAGTTAAAAGACTCCTACAAATGAAATGTCCCAAAATGTCTCCTCTTTAAAAAAAAATACCTGAAAATAAGTACACATATACATTGTATAGTTTACACAAAACATACGTGAATAAATGAAAAGAAAACATGTTCATGAGAAAAGATAGCAGTTTTGTTATGTGGAAAAAGGTATGGTATATGTTTACATTTTAGTGTATCCGCCTATGTCCTCATTGGTCACTGATGAATTAAGTCAAAATAGGATTACCTATTGTCTGCCTCTGATCAATGAATATAGGTCCCCTTTTCTTTAAGGTTTACTTAGATTAATACTTTTAATCTGAATGATTAGCACTGTAATGTGATTGATAATTATTTGATTCAAATATAATTTTTAAAATATGCATCATGGAATACTATGCAACCATAAAAAAGAACAAGATCATGTTTTTTGCAGGAGCATGCATAGAGCTGGAGGCTACTATCCTTAGCAGATTAGTGCAGGAACAGAAAACCAAATACTGCATTTTCTCGTTTATAAGCTGGAGCTAAATGTTGAGAACTCATGAACACAAAGAAGGGAAGAGTACACTGGGGTCCACTTTAGGGTAGAGGGTGGGCGGAGTGAGAGAAGCAGAAAAAATAACTATTGGGTACTAGGCTTAATACCTGGGTGATGGAATAATCTGTACAACACACTCCAAAGACATGAGTTTGCCTATATAACAAACCTTCCACAGGTACCCCTGAACCTAAAATAAAAGTTAAAATATTAACCATATAAAAATCCTAAAGGAACTTACACTTATGAATTAAATTTGAATACATGAAAAATTACAAGTATATTTAATTTGTTTTTCTAAATTAATTCTTAAAGTAAAACTTCTCTATCATGTCTGGCCATCTATTTAGCACTTTTGGAAAAGGTGTTATTAACTAGACTAGGGTATAATGTTGCATTTGCTTAATTTGTCATCGTATAACATTTTTCAATTACTGCAGTACACTTGTTGCGTAACCGGCAAAACTCAGTGGATCTCCAGCAAGTATTACACAAATGTTACCCATCCCAATATAAAAATATTTTGGTCATTGTACTAGTGGTTATTACTATATTGGAAGCTTCCCCCTACCCCTCACACCAATTGCTATTAAGCAAAATGAGCTTAATTTGACCAAGCAAGATTACAGAATTACCTTGCACATGACTGAAGTTAAAATGCTAGTAGTGGAAATGAAATAAAATTAGAGACAGCAAAAACTAAATTGTTTTTAAACTTTTGAATAATTTTGTAATCAGAGATGGTGACCCATAAAACTTGGAATTGTTAATGCTATTTATAATAACTGGCTAACCATGTGCAGAAAGCAGAAACTGGACCCCTTCCTGACACCTTACACTAAAATTCACTCCAGATGGATTAAAGACTTAAACATAAGACCTAACACCATAAAAACCCTAGAAGAAAACCTGGGCAAAACCTTTCAGGACATAGGCATAGGCAAGGACTTCATGACTAAAACACCAAAAGCGTTGGCAACAAAAGCCAAAATAGACAAATGGGACCTAATTAAAGTCCAGAGCTTCTGTACAGCAAAAGAAACAATCATTAGAGTGAACTGTCAACCAACAGAATGGGAAAAAATTTTTGCAGTCTACCCATCTGACAAAGGACTGATATCCAGAAGCTACAAAGAACTAAAACAGATTTACAAGAAACAAACAAACAAACCCATCCAAAAGTGGGCAAAGGACATGAACAGACACTTTTCAAAAGAAGACATATATATGAGGCCAACAAACATATGAAAAAATGCTCATCATCACTGGTTATTAGAGACATGCAAATCAAAACCACATTGAGATACCATCTCATGCCAGTTAGAATGGTGATCATTAAAAAATCTGGAGACAACAGATGCTGGAGAGGACGTGGAAAAATAGGAACACTTTTACACTGTTGGTGGGAGTGTAAATTAGTTCAACCATTGTGGAAGACAATGTGGCAATTCCTCAAG